>JBBEOF010005302.1:0-36423 GCA_037576055.1 Fusarium sp. M6JPR69
TTAGCAAAGGCGTGTATAGTGCTCTGTCCCTCACACAGCTCTCGTTTGCTATCTGCGATACGATTATAGATATCTTGCTGGGTTGCAATGGTGTTCGAGTTCTGACGGATATAAGTCCTGATATCCTTTGGCGCTACCCCGGCATTCGTAAGGCGGCTGATTGTTGACTTGTCCGCATCAGAGAGCTGCCGATGGACTGGATGAGCCGATTTGTGCCAGCTTGGCTCGTGGTTGTGTAAGGAAAATCGGCTGTCCGGACGATGCCTTAAAGACCAGGTCGCCTTATCCAGGGATTCCTTCGCAATGATTGAGAACCGACAATTGGTTCCTCGTGTAGTAGTCTTGCGCTGGCGATCTTTTGAGGCGCTAGGTGGACGACACCACCGATCACATGCGTATGTAACAATCTGCCTTCCACTAGTTGATCGCGAAGACCTCCCAGTTATGAATGCGTATCCTCTGGGTGCTGCCCATTCGTTGATAGCTGCGAGTAGAGCCTCTCGTGAATCGTATGTACCCTCCGGCGGGAGCACATCATCAGGAAATGTTGCTTGGGCCATAGCGGAAGCCCGCTCCTGGAGACTGTAGTTGTGTTCAGCAGTGGCAGCAACAGACGGAGCCCCTGAAACTGCGACTGTGGGGTTTAGGCCAAATTGAGGGCTGACATAATCTGCACGCCTACGCGTTTGCGAGTGGAGGCGCGCCTAGGCGTGTGCCTATGGGGCCCCGACGAATTGACTCCTCGTCTAACTCGACAATAGCTCAATGACGTCATCTCGCTGGTCATCGGCCTGTGGGCAGTATCCGCGGCGCAAAAGGCCACGACCGACGAATTCACCTTTGGAGTAGGTTACCATCGAATCCCAGACACCTAGACCCATCAAGCTGATCATGGCATAGTGGGTGCGAGCCGAGATTCTCGGTGCCTTCTTCAATGCCGTCTTCTTAATCGCCCTCTGCGTCTCCATCATCCTCGAGGCCCTGACCCGATTTGTGGAGCCCCCCGAGATCGATAACCCCAATCTCATGCTCATCGTTGGTTCCGCCGGATTGTTCTCCAATTTAGTTGGCTTCTTCGTTCTCGGCGGTCACGCGCATGGCGGACACTCCCACGGACACTCCGACTACGACCATGACCACGCCCACGATCATGCACACAGTCACGCGCACGATGAGGAGGAGGGCCGAGCTGGAATAATGGCCGGCGAGAGCGGCGCCGTGGGAGATGTCCTCCCCGAGGTCCTCGTCCGCAGAGCAACCGCAGCTGGCCAGTACAGCTCTGACGGCTCCGACACGAACCGACGTGTTCGATTTGGCGACCAGCATAGGAATAGGGATGAATCCAACACTGGGGTCAGCCGGTCATCTGTACACTCCCGCGGCAGAAATCGCCGTCGGTCCAGTAGGAGCGGACACTCGCGCCTGGCCAGCATCGAAGACATGAGCATCTACCCCGCCAGTTTCCGACAGGATATCATCGCCGCGAGCATGGCAACGTCAGGAGAGTCCCCGAGTGAGAGCGATGCTAATTCCGAGTCCCCCGTTGTCACCGAAGAGGACGAGGCGGATGAAGGGTCACCCCTTCTCAAGGGTGCCAAGGGTGACAATAACGGTACTCTCGATGGCCACAAGCACCCATGTCACTCTCATTCGACAAAGCGCCGCACACTACGAGACTCCAGTGTTCACAACGGTCATCGCCACACGCTCCCCAAGAAACCCGAGAAGAAGGGCCATGGTCACAGCCACGGCGACATGGGCATGAATGCCATGATCTTGCACGTCATCGGCGATGCTTTGGGAAATATTGGTGTCATGGTCACGGCCCTCATCATCTGGCTCTCCGACTGGCCCGGGAAGCTCTATACTGATCCTACAGTCTCGCTGTTCATCACCGCCATCATCCTGAAGACCTCGATCCCCTTGACCCTTGCCACCGCACGAGTCCTCCTCCAGGCTACGCCCGAGCATGTCAGCATCCAGGAGATCCGACAGGATATCGAGAGACTGCCTGGTGTCATCACCTGCCATCACATTCATGTCTGGCAGCTCTCCAACACGAAACTCGTCGCGAGCATGCATATCCAGGTGTCTTTCCCCATCGACTCGCATAGTGGCGAGAAGTATATGGAACTCGCTCAACGGGCCAGGAAGTGTCTCCACGGATTCGGTATTCACAGCGCCACTATCCAGCCCGAATTCTGCCTCGACCAGAAGCACCTACCCGACGAGGAAGCTGCAGCTCTCACACTCGACGGAGCCTTTGATGGCTCGAAGGGCGACGTCTGTCTCCTCGAATGCGTCGAAGACTGCCAGGGTCAAGGCTGCTGCTCGGGCTTGGAGTCGTCATCGAAGGCCTCATCAACTCGCCGTACTAGTGACTCGTCGCATAGCGCGAGTAGCCCTCATCGCCGCGATCATTAAAATTTCTCATCCGCTGAACAACACGCTGTGAGTGCCTTTAGACTACTCATTTTGTCTTACCGGAGCTGTTTCATTCCTTCTTCACTGGATACCTTTATAATTAAAGAGGTCAGGTCGGACATAGACGCTCAAGCGTCAATTGAGCATGCAGGTATCACGCTTTGGAGAAGGGTTAGGGTGTACGATAGATGCGCAGTACTACGACGACAACTGGTTTCTTTGTCTGATAGACATCATAGGCATCAAGAAGCTGCTGAGCTTTCTAAGACGTTCCTCAGCCTAGCTTCCAGGACTTGCCCCCATCATTGTACACCAAGCTGTCCCAAGTAGGGTTCCCTTGAGGCAAATTACCTGTAAGGTAAATGACGGTCATAAACTCGAGGTTTATGTTAGCTCAGCAAGCTCAGCCCCACTCACGGCGAACAGACGCGCGGGTCACATGGTTCTGTGAGAGCGCCTGAGGTAAATGAATAGTCTCACTTTATGATGTTGTGTAAATAGCTTAAGTCAGAGTCTTCCTTAGGAAAATCTCTCTCTCCTCGTAAACAATCATTTTGCCCAAGTCGCACTCGACCTCGTTCGTGCTCTTGTCCCGTCACACAGACCTCTGGGTGGACCCATCTACTGCTGGCGACGGATCGAGCGCCGCTCCACGCTTGCCTCAATTTAGCTCTTCCTCGTTGGACGAGAGAGACAACCTCTTCGTTCCACGTACGAATTTCCAGGAGCTCTTTGAAGCATCTCATCCTGCCGCTCCGCAACAGAACACGCTGGCACCTCCAGTCGAAGTCCCCCCGCGGCTAGGCTCGCCATGCTTCCTCACAAACTCCAGCTTCTCTTTCCCTAATCGCCTATCGCATGCCTCTGGAATCAACGTTGGGACTATTCGCCGGCCTTTTTGCCACGGTTCAACAATCCTCAGACAACAACTGTCCGTCACGCGGTCGTCCCTTGCAATACGGGCTGGCTTACATCGACAACGGCTTAAGGACTGCCGCCGTCAAGACCGACCTCGCCGACGACAAGAGAGAGAGTTTTATTACGCCCGGGGCTAAGGTTAAGCCTAAAGGGCACTAGCACTAGATTACACACTCATTTCCATGAACTTCTGCCACAATCTCGTCAAGCCCATGCAAGCCGACGACAAATGCAATCCACTCCACTAGAGACCTCCGTGGAGGAGGAGGAGTTTCATTACGCCCGGGACTAATTTAGATGTGGCACGCGGCGCAAAAGGGGACGTGCACGCGTGCACGGTTCACTAAGTGATCCCGAAAGGGGTCCCGGTGGTAAGGATCCAGGGGCAGGGCCAGAAGCAAGGGGCACTGGGCGAGGACCGGAAGCTGAGCCGAGTGGGGCCAGACTCGGTGCCCAGATTAAGACGCGAGCGTGAGGCACCTCTTTGGATCGTTGATCAGCAGATCGTCCGTCTCCGGGCTGAAGAAGGGCCAATGACATGGATTCCCCGCAATATCAAATCAAACTAGGCCACCTGGGCAGGGAATTTCCCTGGCCGGTGTTGTCGCTCAAAATGTATGGGTGGACCGGCGAGGCTCCCTTTTCCATTCACCGTTCCGGGCTGCATTAGCATTACCCGCAGTGAGCAACGACAAGCAGGTCAGTGCGGCGCACTGCCCAATACAAGCAACCCCTGTTTCATTATTCACCCCCCAATACCTAACAAGGGTGACGACTACGATATATCATTCCGTCGCAACAACGACTACATTTAAGCCTATAAAATTTTTTAAAACATCAGGAATACCATATCAGGCTCTTTACATCTTTTTTACTATTCTCTTTATATAGATTTGTGGTGGTTCTTGAATGCGTTGAGAATTTGGAAGGGAACCCCGGTACCTCGGTATCTGGGTTGCTAATCAAACAGGGGTTGTCTTGTACAACGTTTCAGGACAAAATGAGCGCTTCGTTGCGGAAGCAGGCAGCTCAGTCGGCACTTCTTTGTTGGTCTCATCTCCTCTCCCTTGGGGCTCGGTTGTCGCTGCAATCAATCATTCGCACCAGCTTCATGATCTGACGAACCCTTCTTGGTGAAGCGGCTGTCCGCGGGACGACCCAGACGGGACTAGAGAAGGGCAAGTGCCAAAGAATTGTCCTGATTCAATGATTCATAGACCTTGTCGATAACTGGACTGTCAACATTGGAGCACCGACCCTGCTGCTTGACAACGCAGTCTCACCTGCACAGCCGAAATATCTTTCGCTGCTCAACTTCGGCGCTATGCTCGGCATACTTAAGGGATAGGCCACCTTAGTAGCGCAACGGGGACACGGACACATTCGAGTCTGAAGAGGGGCATAACGCAGCACTTGCCTTCCCGTCATGGCGGCTTGATCACCAATCAGGATGGCCGACTTCGAGCATCCCTTGCGCCTCCAAAATGTCGCGGGATGGGTTTGGATCAGCCCACTTTTGTGCTATGGTGGCGTGATTCTGATGCTCAATTTCAACGAAGATCCCGAATTTCGGCTTTGGAGGGGGTTTCTCGGTATCTCCTAGCCGCCAATCAGGGACGCAATTTTTGTGTGATGCACGGTTGCCATCTCTACCAGACCCTTGGGACCTCATGTTTTCTTTCTTGGGGGAACAAGAATTGGCTGAGGCGAATGGCGGGGAACGTCCTTGACCCCATCCATGAAGCTAACCAACCACCCACTAGATCCGTTGGCCTCTTGGATCGAATTGCATTGGGATGGGAACTTTGCCGCTCCGGAATGTGGGGACCTGGGACTGTCCTGGGATCACAGGGGCCATTCGATCCCCTCGGCCGGCGCCACGTTGCACCTGCATGACATCGTCGATCAGCATGCAACCACTGGACCCCTGTATCTACATGTGTAGTAAGTCTAAATACTCTCGATAGCGCAACAACACACATCCTCCTCGACTAACTTCTGCGCCTTCACCAGAATCATCCATCAAGATGGTGCGCTCATCTTCGGCCGAGCCTGTTAAGACTACTAAGCGTAAGGGAACGCTCATTGTTTGCTATTGTTTGGATGTAATTACCCTCATCGTGTAACTAACACGCTCCACAGGCACTCGAAGGGTCTGTACCTTGACGCCTTCACAACTTGCCCGAAAGAGAGCAAACGACCGAGAAAGCCAACGAGTGATTCGAGCCCGGACGAAGGAGCGCATTGAATGGTTGGAGCGAGAGCTCAAGAGCGAGCAAAGCCGGGATCAGACCCTTCAAGAGCTGCTTCGACGAAACAAGGTACTCGAGGATGAGCTGAGCCGGTTAAAGGAGAAAATGGGAATCTCAATGGCTTTTTCTCCATACTCAACACCAGGTATTACCGAACAAGTTCACTTGTGAGGTGACTGATATGTTGACATTTCTCAACAGTCTCTAACGACAACCTGAGCACTGACAGCGGAGCCATCCCCAGGACGTCGCCCTTCGCCTCTGGCGACCACCACTCTGTCCCCGACAACAGTCAACAATACGTTCCTCTCCCCACCAACTGTGAATCTTGGGCAAGCACCGTCCCTTGCCCCATCCACTCCAACGTTACCAGCCATTCGTCATCCGCCAGTACGGATTACAATGCTGGGCACATCCCCACCCGCGTGCCTATTTACATGTTGTCCTCCAACAACAGCAACACCAATGTCAACACCCTGTCCCACAGCGACATCAAATTGGGGTATGAGGAGGCGGAGAGTGACGGTACGGAACCCCATGGGCTAAGAAGGCATGAGGAGGTTAAGCAGAGCCCTTATCCAGAAGCTGGATTCCGCCTCAGCAACCCTCCCATGCCGCCACCGCATCCGTCCTATACGCAGCAACAGCTATGGAATATATAGCCGGTGTACCATCCTCCAGCTCAGTCTTAGGCTCACAGGGTTCTTCCAGGCGGCGAATTCTGGCAGATCTCCGTCATGACCATTGCGCCCGCGTGTGTCGTCGAATTTGTTGAGAACTGCCGCCGCCTCTCGAGGTCGATTTGATCATCAGATGCTGGGGACTGTCGAGGACTAATGACTGGTCATTGCTCAAGGAAGATAACCAGCAGCATATGCAGACCCAACCCAGTTTGCACGACGCCACCCTCATCACTCCATTTTACGGGTCCCCATCCGCCTTCTCATCAACGATGTGGGAATCACGATGCTCAATGAGCGCATTGTGGCTTGAACGATGCATGCCCGTTCCTTGAACGCATGGCTATTCTCGGTTCCATTGTGTCATTCTCAGGAAGATCAGACCGCTGATCGCGTGGGCGAGATCGCGTGGGCTGCTGACGCGGAGTTTTGCAACAGTGGCCCTTATCATCCTCCGTAGTGACCCGTTAGTGGGGTGGTCGCCTTAACTAAAAAGTCGTGATGCCGTTCTCGGTGATGCGCTTTGGGCAAACATTTTCAGGCTGCCACTCCTCAAACCTGGCAAGAACTGCTCCGACCCCTGCCTCATCGGACGTGGCATGTGACGACCGTGGGCTGGGTATATCACTTGCCCGGGTATACGGTACCTCTTCCTATGAGTTGACGGGGTCCAAGAGATGATCTCCCCCGACGAAGTCGCCCAGCACTAGCGATAGCAACAGGGGTCGAATAGACGGGGGACCTCCCGACCTTGCGGCTCTTTCGCGGAAAACGGTTTTATCCAGACCGCCGGACCGAATGGGAGTCAGGAAAGTATGGTCCGTTATTCTCAATATACAACTAGGGTTTTCTTTCCAGTGACCCTTTCGACCTTGTCTGCGGCCTTTCTTGTAACCAGCTTTCCCCTGCAGACGCTCAACATATGCCCACAGTTTGTTAAGCTCGGCGCGTCGAAGGCTTGATCGTGGAGGGCAATGGTGAGGATCGTACAAACGGCGCAGAAGAGCAGCTTCTTGGTGGAGGTGAAGTAGAATATGGTCCTATCGGAGGAGACTGTCAATAAGCGTAACGTCTGGTGACTGATGGTTCAATTTGTGACGCGGTAGGGACGTACAGTTGGGGCTTGTTATCAGGCCCCTTGTGATGGATGAGCTTGATTGCCATGGCTGGTAGGGATTGTCCAGTGATGGGTGGCCGCACAATCATCATCAGGATATCCTCATAGCACAGAGCCTTTGGACGCCGGCGCCCAACAGCCTCCTGCGAGAGAAGGCTGTTGAGCTGCTCGGGGTCTTCATCCAACGCCATGTCCTCACTATCATCAGAGGAAGGCGACTGGACGGCCTTCTGACCGAAGAGCTCCTTGATAGAGCCATCCTTTGGTTTCTTCCTCTCACCACCTACCAGCTCGGCAGGTCACGCTCCGGTATAACACATGAGCTAGTAGCAGCCGGCGAGCTGGATACGATGCCTTTCACCGGGGAAGGTGCCAGTATCGTAGGCGATATTGAAAGTCAGGATGGCACGCAAGTTTTCCACGTTAAGCACCGGCTTGCCACCGATGTTGGGCGGTCGGAGGCCAAAGGCAGGGATCAAGATGCGACGATGATACACTGGTCGGCAGACAAGCCAGCGTCGTGGCAGCGTCCGCAGTGTCTTTGTCGGTCGCAACCCTTCTCGCTCTTCCGGCAGCGCTGGCAGCGTGGTTTCGTAGAAAGATCGGGCTGCTCTTCTTCGCCGGGAATGGTCGCAACCTGTCTGGCAGAAGCGACCGACTGCTTCCGCGACGGAGGCATAGAAGCCGGGGGCATTGGGCCGTTGGGGATGGCAGGCAGCTTCTTAGCTTTGATGTTGTTGTTGGAGGTGGGTGGGCCCTTGGTCTTCTCGGATGATGTTGAATTGGAGATAGAGGCAGAACTTTTGTGCTTGGTGGGCGCCTTGTTGGTCTTAACTGGCTTGCTCTTGCCATTGGAGAGAAGAGAATCATCAGCGCCATCTTCGTAGTCAGCGTCGTCACCATTGGCTTCAGCGCTCTCAGGAGGGAGCATGAAGTGCGCCTCGGTAGTCTGATAGATGTTGCCAATGGCGCCGGAAGCATCGAGCTTTTGGCAACGAGCAGGAGAGAGCTCAGGCTCGCACTCGCTCTCACCGTCGCTAGTAGCACCAGTCGATGAAGCGACATCGGCTCTGCCGCTAGATGTATCATCGAGGGTCGAGGCAGATGTTCGACCGTGGGAGATGTTGGACATTTCGCCAAGTCGTATCAGCTGGATGGCAACATCCTTGTCCTCCTCGGACATGCAGCTACCGACGGTTGGCTCAGGAGTGGGAAGAATGCCAATTGCATTGCTGGCATAACGGATGTTACCGCGGCTGCGACGACCATCAGGGCCCGGTGTTGATTACATGTTGGAGTGCTAGGCTCCATTGGTATAACCCTGCGGTCACTGCATGGGGGCAGGGGTTCGTGAAGGGATTTTGGTGCGGCTGCACTAAGGTCATGGCTGGACGATGAGGCCCAACACGACGAGCAGGAGAGACGGACGGGTTCGAAGTCGCCACCGGCATCTGAGGCGGTGCGAAAAGGGGCAGCTCCTTTGACCCGACGTTGTCAGTCTTTTGAGGCCGCCTTGACAGAATGGCGGTCTCCACTTGCCGAGCTTTCAAACTTGGCCCTTTCTCGACGTCCACCCTCGACAATGTTCTCGACACAGAAGTCGGTAGTGGGCAGCTGCTCTCTGTTCTTTCCAGATGTCGAGCCATGTTCATCAGCGCTGCTGTATCCGGTTATGCTGTAGCAGCAGAGCTCAGTATGACTCCGGGCGGCGAAGCCCCGGCTCTTAGACGAGCGAGAGCTGCCCTTCTGGCCATTTGTGCTGGCAGAAGCACTTCTTCGGCCACGAGCAGTGTTGGGAGAAGGGCTTCGTCTCCACGATGATCGGGAGCTGGGTCTGGAGATATCTTGCGCAAAGCGCTGGGCTTGATGAGCGGGATAACCATTGTCACCATAGTAGGGGTGGCCGCCGATCGAGGCGCTGTGATAGGGATGAGGAGCATAGGCGGCCGGATTTGCCGGGGGTTCCTCAATGACCCTGACGTAGACAACCTTGTTATTGCGGAAGTTTTCATAGCGAGCAATGAGGGCGTTGCCGTGTTCGTTCTCACTGACTCCCTTTGACCCGGTCGGACCCGAGTACAGACCGTAAAAGTTCTTGACAGTCGTCACAATCGAGTCTGTAGTATCGTGAGGGTATATTTGCACTCGCATGGGCAAGCGCGCACTATATTGGGGAGAATCGAGAAACAAGAGCTCGATTGCGACGTTCTCGGGGCTCGCTGTGTGTTGAGGTGACACACTGCCACCGTTCGCGGACGCCCCTGAGGCACCGGTAGCGGTGTTGAGCCGTGACATGGAAACCATTGTGTCAAAGTAGAAGATGATTGAGTGTTTCGATGGAGATGCGCGTGTGGATAGAGAGGGAGAGGCAGGGGATGTGGTTGGGGGCGGCGGTTGCGGGCTCTGGATAGGCTGAGCCAGAGGCGGCGCGAGTGTGTGAGGACGATGTCGAGCTATGGATGGAAGATCAAAAGGAGACCACCATCCAGGGCGAAGGCGGTAAGCGCCGAGTCTTGTGTAGTGGTGTTCGCAGGGCTTGTCTCGCGATGCGGATGACAACGGGGGACGGAGGGTGCTCGTTGAAACGACAGCGGCGACGAGATGGGCGACCTGCTGTAGACACCAAGGCGGATTAGCAACTGAGGAAGCCTCCGAGGACAGGCGAAGCAGCTGAGATGGCGATGGGATGGTGATCCTGAAGGAGAGAATGGGCAGAACGAGTGCCGGCGGCGGACTGGTGCTGCTTGGGACGGGGACGACGGATGGAGGAGAGCGGTCATGGAGCTGGGGGCTCAGGACAGAAGAGGGGAGATTCGGGGTCTCGAGATTGGGTCACGATGAGGATCGCGCATGATGATATAGGCGATGGGACTCAACCAGAGTGTGTGCATGAAGAAAATTGGAGCCAGGCGAACGATTTTATCGCTGCGGAACTGGGCTCACTTAACACAGGCTGGCTGGCCCCAGGTCCTGTCCAAGGCAGGTTTCGAGGTCAAGCGTTAAGCTCCCCTGAAGGAGGACTCAGGAGCAGACCACTAGACCGATGAAGGCGGCCCTTTACAACGCGTGATGGACGGTAGTTACAGCGCCTGAGTCAGGAAGGTCTGTCTCTGGCGCTGAGATTGGGCTGCGGCTCTCGGGCTGGTTGGCTGGCTTGCCCTGAATCCATTGTGATCCATGCATTGCGGTACCGGTATCTGACCGATGCACCCGAACCTGCATTCAAGGCTGTGGGATGATTCTATAGCCATTGTCTTGATTAAACTCAATAGAAAGCAGCATACCCAGGGGGTTAGGTGATGTACGCAACCCCTCTCTTCATCAGAGAGGGGGCGTCAAAACCTGTAACTCCGTCGCTCCTGTAACCGTGTCAACCCATATAAAATTAGCTGCTTGACAAAAATAGCCCTGCAAAATATTCATTTTAAAGGTGGGCCTAAAGCTTATTCTTTTTTGATCGCTTATTTTTGTCTGACAGCTAATTTTCTATAGGTTGACAGTGGATACAGGAGTGACGGAGTTACAGGTTTTGACGCCCCCTCTCTGATGAAGAGAGGGGTTGCGTACATCACCTAACCCCCTGGGTATGCTTAAGCAGAACCTGCGCTCGCATCCCTCTCATTTTGCGTTGCATGCTGCTCAAGGGAACACTTGGCGCATTCTTTGACTCCTCGCCCCAGGTACGGGAACCTTGAACCGCGGATGCGGCGGTGCCGGTGGTCTCGACACACAGCCGGACCTCGCGACTGCCTTCAGAACCATGGCGGACGGAGGTATTGGAGGGGCTGGCGCTGCTAGTCAGACGGGTCAGCATTAGGCCGAAGCACATCACAGCAAACGCTAACAAATACACTAATGTGAACCAGTTCCCAAGGACAAAAAAGTGATTCCGCCCAGCTGGTACCGGGGACCTTCTCGGTGTCAGCGAGGTGCCATAACCAGCTGGACCATGGAACCTCTTTGTTGAGGGATATCGCTGTTCGGACAGTCTATCATGCTGGAGTGTTCAGCCAAGCCATTCACTGATTCTCAGAGACATCTCCAATCAAGGATGATGCATTCAAAGATCTGGTGTTGTGGCGATGGTTTTCGATCCTGAGTCTGGGGTACTGGTGATTGACTGCCCGGTAGTGGTTTGCTTAATCACGACCCAGTGCAGTGATGAGACGATGCCCAACATAACTAACTGTTGGGCTTGCTTCGATGTCGATCATAGGCGGTCAACAACTGGGCGTTTGATGCGTTAATCGTCTAAAGAAGCTAAAGCGTTTATAAAAAGAATTTGGTTGTCTTGGGGATACTATATATAGCACGAAAGCATCACACGTTCTTAGTCTCAAGATTCTTGTATGATTGGCAGTCTAGCCTCAGCAGCTGCATCTGGTGATGCACCCATTTCCCGTCTAAGTACGAAGTATCACATGTTACACCCAATTTTGTCCTGACCAGTTTTCTGCACGTCTCTACCGTCATCCATGATGCAGCCTATTGCATACTGCATTAATCCTCATAAGTAATATGTAAAATTGCCGGGTTTCCCGAGTCCTTGGACCAAATCGCAAAGCTTCCAGACTCGGCGCCCAGGTAGATGGAGAATTGGCGATCTTTCGAGACGGACTTGCACGCGGGCGTGACGTCAAAAGCTGGCAGGTTGCTCAAGGCCGGGACGTTGACAGTGTTGAAGACTTCACCAGAATCCGGAGAGTTTTCGCCGTCGACAGTGTCCTCGTTCCATTTAGACGTCTTGGCTGCTGCGACAGTCACGTTGATTGGGAATTGAGGGAGTTTGGTAAAGGCCGGGGTTTGTATCGTGCACTTCGTGACTTGCTTGGCTGGCACGGGGAGCTTGAAACCGATGAGACTGCGGACGTAGGCAAGACCTCCCGTGTTGGCCTGGAGGGTTTCGTTGTGGCCCAGAGTGCATTTGTAGCAGTTCCGCTCAGGGCATTCGGGGCAGCTGACGGTGGAACGCAGGATAGTAGAGTCCATGAGGGCAGGCCGAGAAACCTCTGTTGCTTCAGAGAGCGTAATGAGACTGACAACGGAGAGGAGGAGAGTTGGGAACTGCATCTTGTAGGAGTTGAGCTTTGTGTTGCTTGGTTTGGTGGCGTAACTTGTAAGATGCCTTGACTGGAATTGCAGGAACACTTCAATCGCAAAAAGAGCCACGCTTATATAGTCTACTTGGCCAAGAACAAATAGAGGCAATTAGTGGAATTAGCTGACATTCACATATACGAAGAGAATAGCCACTAGGAGCACTCAAGCAACAATACTCTCACAAGCCCAACTCGCCAGTTACACAAAAAAGTGAGACATGTAAGCCTAACAATAACATGTGTTCTCACATTGCCGATAGTGGGGCAAATTCACTCCCCATCCTGGAAAACGGTTTGGACGGGACGTGTGGGTCTGGGGCCACGTGGTTGTCATGGTGTAGGATGCATGGCTTATTGTTGGCTTGGAAACATTCGGTCATAATAGCTAAACGGTTGTACAAATGGGCTTTTGGTCGGCTGATACTCCGTAGATTAGGAGGAGAGTAAGATGGGTGGAGCGCCAGCCAGCAACAATTCAATGCCTCATGTTGACACGTACAATACGGAGTCGAGTAAAAATAAACTGGCCGAAGGATCGACACAGGAGGGGTTGCAGAAGGCCGTATTTGGAGAGGGCGGGGGATCAACGTCTCATTCAAATTTGAGAGGTGAAACAGAGCCTTGAACAAGTGCGCTGAAGACACGTTAATTGCAAGACACGTTAATTGCAAGCCACGTCATCACTTGCTAATGAGGCCTCAGGCAGAAATCAAGGACAGCATGATTCTGCCCCATCAACGCCCACATAAGCCTCAAATGCTTGTGATTGGTTCCAGTGGCAGATGGGAACCGGGGTAGTCGGAACACGCTATGGTGACCTCTGGCCCTATGAGGTTAGTCCTCCCGGCGTAATAATTCCATCCATGTGACCTCGTGCCTAGATTGAAGGTTCACGGGTTAACCAAAGCAAGCATCGCAGGAGGTTTGAGTTCCTTAGGTTAACGACAAGCATTTGCTGCTGCCCGAGGCATTCTTTTAGCAACGCCGTCTATGCTTTGTCCTCAATGCCGCCAATGCCTGACCAGGTTCGAACCCTACGGTAAAATGGGACCCCGAGAGTTCAACGCGGTCTCACAACTCACGCTGAGCGAGTTCATGGGCACTTAAGCAGGCCTTCTGAAGAGCCTGACACAGCTGCTGGCGCCAGGAAGAGCTCACGCCGCCAAAAGGTGGCTTTTGTGATCAGGGCGATAAGTAACCGGGAATTCAACAGCGCTCTTAATAGTCAAGACCATTTAGACTATTAGTGCAGACTGCAGATCGGGGAAAGGAAATCAATCCACAAACGCCTGTTGTGGACGCTAAGTAAGCCGGCAGTAAGCGAGAATGATACGATACGATTTATTACGCCTAGCGGCTTAAACCGAAAGGGCACCAATAACTAACTTAATATATCCATACATTGCTCAAATTGTGTCCTTTAGGGGGTAGTACGCCGCTGTTTAGCCGCCTTAACTGGCTCCACAAGCGTCGGCCCACCAGCTGAGTTTCAAACCTGAACACACTTCCGCCAATCCCGACGACATATCGAATCATCCTTCTTAACTATCAGACAGATTCCGACTGGTTCCCGACACACGTGTCCTTGAGCAGCCTAACGGGCTCAATTCATGTCATCGCATGTCCTCTTGCTCTAGAGATCATTGCTTAGCGAGCGTCGTGGCCAAGGTTGAGCCATCGCGTGAAGCCAGGGTCAAAATGACGACACGGGAACCTCTGCGCAAATTGAAGGACATAAAAGAGATTATCGCACGATGCAGCCTCGAGTTCGAAGCGATCAATTCGCCACATGAGATCCACGAGGAGAAAGCGGCAGCTGTGCGCGCCAACCTTGCTCAAGTGTGGGATCGCCTTCTAGCAAACCCCCATTCATCGGAAGCGCCTGGACTTCAACGCGAAATCGAGGACTACGGTGGCCAATTGAAAGAACTGGAAATCACGTACAAGGCAACCATCAAGGAAGATGAAAAAGCTTATGATCAACAATTGCAGGCGGCAATGACAAGTCTTTGCGACAATCTGATCAAGATAATAGGACGGTCCCAGGTAGAGAAGTCGCTGCGAACACTTCCGAACCAGCAGCCGTCCGAAGGCGGCCGTGGTGGCTCATCCGATGGCTTGGAGATATCTTTGACTGTGCCAAGTGACGTCACACAGCGAGAGCTTAGCAATTCGCAGTTGCATGAATCTGCTCCAAGGACGGGAAGTGTCATTCACGTCTGTTCCGTGAGCCTCTCATGCGCCAGACTTGTCAGGATCTTTTGCTGACTCATACAGGAAAAACGGAAGAAACGTTCATCGGGCTCGTTAACAAGACAGAAACGCCGCCGGGCTGATCGCGGAGAACTTCATAGAGAAGCGAGGGACACGATCCTCCTGGCTAGTGAGCATGGCCGGCTGTCGCATGAGCCCGCCGACGTCGTCAAGTATCTCGGAGTCCAGGTTCTTGATTGCAATGGGGCTCTAGCTGACAAGAACAACATGGTGGCTCTGCAAGCATTCCGAAGCGAACATGACCAGGCGGTTCCTCCCAACAGGCCCATAAATGGAAAAGTCGCGTCTTCCATAGGACCGACTCGGCAAAGTCGAAGGCGACATGGCAATAGTAGTCGACAACGCGATCAAGGCTTCGACGGCATTACTGACCCGACTCCTGGCGAAGTATATCTCGCGTTCTGGAAGAAGTCTAAGGAATGGTCGGCCGTCCTCCTCCTCCCTATGACAGATCTGGATAACGTTGGCGTTCGAAACACGCTCCAGGGCCTCGGCCTGGCGGATCAAGTGCCAGGATGTTATGAATACGACAACCAAACCGATTGTTTTGGATGGCGAGAAGGATACAGAGATGGCGAGTCATTCGTCGCAGAGCGTGAGTTTCCCGTCATGTATTTTGATGGGCAGGATTTCCCAGCCAAGAGTGCAGTGGGTTGGGTAGCTGCTAAAGATCTGCGCACATTCGATGTAAATGGTGCTCAGTCTTCTTTGGTTCCGCATTTTCAATCGGTGCAGAAATTCCTGCGAGATTGTGCAGCGGCAGAATCAGGGGAAGTGGTGGTGACGGATTCTAGTGTGGACAGAACTGGTTCATTTGACGGTACGTTCCCATGAGGACTTCAGCATACAGCTCTGCTCACAGGATATCGTCGCACGCAGACCAACAAACTCATCGCAGCCCTTTCCCAGACCCAAATCAAGAGGGCCGCGAACCCGAGCGTATGGATGAGCCGGGGTCAAATACAACACGGTCGCGTCCAAGCAGACCCGCGACTGACGGACCGGCTTCGTTGCCAGGGGACCCACAAGAAGCGGAGTACAGCTCTGGATCTATTCACAGGATATCGAGTAACGACCGTACTGATATTCAAGGCGAAACCATCTCGGCAAATATCGCCCAAACAGGAGAGCATACTGGCCAGGTCGCGAGAGTGACACGGCCCCAGGCCCCCGCAGTGGCTGACCAGGCCACAAATGGACCGGAGCACGCCACAAGCCCGGCAGAACGGGGCTCTTATGCCAAGGAAGCAAGGGCCGGAGATCATGTCAACAGCACAGCTATAACATGGCCTCGAGTACCGCCTCAAGTATCGCCTCAAGTATCTACCCTCGCACAGGTTGCACTTGATACCCTACGTTTGCCAGCGCCGACGCAAGACATCGGGTCGTCTGCTGCAGTCGACAAGCCCGCAGCCGATGTCATCGTGGACGTTGTTGATGCCGACGGCAACGTGATCGGACCAGTGGAACGAATCGAGCCATGGAATCAATGGGTGGAGGGAATTCAGGAACTTGAGATTCGGAGACCCGTCAAGATTCGTCGTGGTCGCCGTTTCAACGACACACATCTTGCTAGCATATACGAGCGAACCGAAGCCAAGGGCGCCAAGTGGTTGTCCTGCATGATCCAGGCCACGGGAGAAATCCAGTCCAAGCGATGCCAATCATGCGCCAAAGATCAAGGAGCCTTCGATGACTGTATTATTGTCGGTGGTGATCTCTTTAAGAAGTGCGGTAACTGCGAGTGGAATCGCCAGGGATGTCATGGCGCATCTGGGGGTACGATTGACATCTTGGCTTCAAGAGAAAGGTCGGGACAACGAAGGGAGGCAAAGGAGTTGCACACGAGGCCTTCACCGGAACCAGAGCCCAGGCGTGTGGAGATTCAACCGAGATATGAGCCGGCACCCGAACCACAACCCGTACAAGTGTCTCGAACTGAGGGACCCGTCCGCGTGCCTTCTCGCCATCCTTCGCCCCAGCCTGTCCCTCAGCCTGCTCCTCAGCATGTTCCTGAGCGAATTCCTGAGCGAGTCCCTGAGCAAGCTCCCGAATCAACTTACAGGCTTTCCTACGACCCCGTCCACTATCCCCCTCCCGAACCAGTTCGCCAGCATGCCCCAGTGTCCAGGCCAGATCTTGTGCCAGAGCGGATGGTAGAGCCTATGGTTGCACCTTCTCAACCTCAACCTCGGCCTGAGGTTCCACGTTCTGCTCTTCCTTCGCACACCCCGCGCCCTGTCCGGAATGACATCCTTCAGCCTACTACCGAGTTTGATACGCCCATGAAAGACGCCTCGGTCCCCAACGGCACTCAACCAGCGCGCGAGCCTGAGCAGATGCCGAGTTCGCAAGAGTATAGAGTTACCCCTGGGTTCAAGCCGGCCAACGTTCGAAGTCGGCACCCATCAGCCGAGCGAACGGAGCGACCAACACCAGCTTTCATGCCCATCGAACCTTCGCCTCCGCCTACCGAGTCTCCTTCTGAGGAGCCTCTGGAGGAGATTACCAGGGATAACCTAGTCCTTAGGCACAATGGAGAAGTCTACACTTATCCTGAGTGTGTTGAAGGCGTGCCTCTGGTCAAGATCGACGAAAGCCATCCCTATTGGGAGCCTAACTGGCCAAATTTGAGGACACTGATCGAGCCGCAGCTGGCCCGATTGCGCGAGAAACATCAGGCTGCAATCGAGGCGGGATCGAAGCCAGAAAGGGGTGGCTCGTCCAAGTATCAGATCGGTCAGCAGGTCAACCGGGGCGTCAAAATCCTCGAGTTCCACGAACAAGGCCCAATCAGCCCATATCAACTCCTCAGCAAGAAGTACCTCCAGTCGGGAAAGGGCGGCATCACGTCTTATGATACCCTCTTCCGTCTGTCGGAGACGATGTCGGAGCTGGAAAAGTTCAAGCTGGACATCACGCCAATTGAGTGGATGCGACAGCGTCTTCACGAACTAATTCTAGCCGAGGGTGCTAGTTTCAACCTGCCTCGAACGATCCATGACTTCTACCACGACCCGAAGTTGACGACCCTTCGATACAAGCATGGCTTCAAGAACATCGGCCGCCCCTCTGGGTTGAAGGCGCGTCAGAGCCAGGGCAGCCCCAGTAGCACGCCTAAGCCCCTGAAGAAGCGCAAGAGCATGCACTCGGTCGCAAGCACGCCGCGCGAGTCGTCCTTTGTCGACCAGTCTCCCTTGGCTAATCAATTGCCCGTGGGGCCCGACAGCCGTTTCAGCACTCATCTTCACAAGCGACCCAAGGTCTTGTTGCCTGCTTCCGGTCCGGTTCACAACGAGTTCCACTTCGACGCCTGGTCTGACACGGACTCACATAGTGGTAGTGAAATCACTAATTATGATTGGCGCCTCTACCAGGTCAAGAACCGATTATTTACGAGCCCCTCGGAGGTCATTCAGTACTGGACCTGGCTTGGCGAAACCGGGTGCTTCCAGCACCAAGTGCTCAAGGACGTCAGCCCTGCGTCATGGGGTTTGTTTAAAGATCATATTGATTTCCATGTTAACCTCGACGAGATTGAGGAAGTGGTATGGAACATTGAGGCGCTTCGCATTCACATCATCATGCGGAAGGTAAACGTTACGATGAACCAGTCCGATGGAGGACCTCGAGGCGATGTGATGGCGTCTTTCAAGCGGGATCGAACCATGCGACGGTTCTTGTTCTTTTGTCGAGAGAAGGGAGTCAGGATGCTGAAGCAGACGACGTAGGTACCAGCCCGTCCTACATAGCTTGATTTGCATTGTGCCCTCAAGCATTGCGTGTGGCAAGGTACTAACAAGGATGACAGTGAGGAACTCGACCGTCGCTGGCAAATGATGCAATCAGAGCAGCTCCTAGATGTTGACGGGAGCGGCGAATCTAACAAACACTTGTTGGATTAGTTTTCTTATCTTGAGTGAGAACCGCCCTTATCGCCTATGCATTGGATGGCTTCTCAACTCCATCAAGACTCGGAGGCTGAAGTCGATTAATTCCTATAGGGCGCCATCGGCATAGAGCTTACTGGGAGTTTCTTACTGGTCCTGGTGGAAACTCTGCTACGCCCTGGAGGACCATCTTGAGGTCCTTCAACATGCGTATCTTCGGCACGCCCCCTAGTAGTCAATGACAATATCAATTGTACCCACCTGCCGGTAATACCCACCTGCCGGTAAACAAAAAAAGTATTTCCCCATACAAAATGCCCAATTTCACTTGCATAGTACTTTGTCAAAAGGAAAGATTTTTTCATGAGAAAATGTCTGCTGTATTAAGAATTGTATGGAATTTAATATTCTAGCATTGTTTCTTTAGCGACGCATGCGGTATGGTCGCATGGCACTAATGTAAAATGTCTTAAAATGCCTCCCTTATTACCTAGCCTCCCTGAAGCTTCATCTAGAATTTTCTCTTTCCCATCTTTCCTCAATCGCCTCAAATATGCCTTAATTATCTTATATGGAGGAGGATGTTATCTAGGCCATACTAGATGCCATAGATAATGGCCTCTCCTAGAACCAGGCTGCCCAGAAGAATGGGGTACCTTAAACCACTCTTTCTAACCGACTAAGAGGCCTACCGTCAAGATCTGATGTCACCTAGCCTGCTTAGCTTTTATCTAAGTCGGAGGAGTCTAGGTTGGTTACCTGGATACTATGACAAAAGGCCTTAGGCTATGCTCCTTCCCATAGTCAAGTTCGCGCCACCGTCGCTGCCCTCTTGAGATAGCAAGGCCGGGAAAGGCCTATTGGTATATACTGGCTAGCTGGGTTCATTAAACGCCATTACAATATCAAGGCGAAGGTGGGAAAACGCCAGGAAGCTATAAGATTTAATTCCTTTACCCTAATGGCCGTTAATTGGTACTTTGATATCCGGGAGAGCGAATATGGCTGGATTAAACCGGAGAATACGGTTAATATTAACGAGGGCGGTATTATGGCTGGATTTGGCGAGTATTGATTATTTTTGCTACGAAACTCACTAATCTACTGAAAAAATAGGCTTAGATTCCTTAGTTATTAGCAGTAGCGATCCCAGGAGGAAGACCTTCCTCAAGGGCTCGCAGTCCCGCACTTAGACTACCTTTATCGAAGCCGTTACCGCAGATGGCCGTCTTCTAAAGCCGAGGATTATCTTTAAAGGGGAAGAACTTTAGTAGCAGTGGTTTATCGATGAGTTTAGAAAGATCGCCGACTAGTATTATATTACGTCCGATAACGGCTAGACGGATAACCATATCGCAGTCAAGTGGCTTAAGGAGGTCTATCTGCCTCAAATATAACCAGAGGATAAGTCTAATGCAAGGCTTATCATATTAGATAGCCATGGGAGCCATATATCTATGAGTATCTACCTGTTCTAGATCGGAAATACCCCGACGGCGCTGACTGAAAATCCAGGATGAGTAGATTGCTACGTGCTTTTTAAACAACGTATATTGCTGTTACCTGCCTGCACACTGCTCTTATGGGCTATAGCCGCTGGATAATGGCGTCTTTAATATATCTAAGGCTACCTATCGAAAGGAACTGCAGAAACTGACCAGACTAACCTTTAGACCCTCCTTAGAGAGAGAAATCAAGAGTCATTCGCTGCCCGATTCACTGGGGACCTTCTGCCCGGTCGTCAGCTAATCATGCATCCGTGCCGAGCGACAGCTTCGGCGTTGAAAGGGGGATTTCTTACCCCACCACGACCTCGTCCACCCCTTGTGAGATACGATATCGTTCACACCTTGTTGGCGAGCCGCCCCGTTTGTCACATGCACGGAAAAGAAAGCATGGTTTGGGAGGTACTTACCTGGAAGGTTGCAAGGTCTCTTCGGTTGGGATGATGGCATTGCCCGTACGTTCTGGGGTCACTGCTATTTTCGCCAATTAGCTCAAAGATGCTTCATATCTATCTCAACCCATGTCAGCATCACTGACGCACAGAACTGGAAAAGTTCCCTTGGGAGACAAGCATTGCCATATTTTTGGATCATCCCACATTACATCCGAGTTTTCCGCCGAGGTGTTCGAACGGAGACTGCCTGGTGATGAGTTCGGTAGTAATGCTGGACGACTCGTAGGAAGACGGACAAGTCTCGAACAGCATCCCTGATACAAACTAGGACTTTTCATTTAATAGTAGACTGTCATAACAATAGATTTGAACCTTGCCTATTCGGACTTTTCGGGGGAACTTGGTGTGTTTTACTTACACTTGTAGTTTTGCATTTCGGCCCTCGGATCGTTGAGGTTGCAGATGATTCATGCGCGAAACCAGCCGCCCCCGGCGTCAAAGATGGCAAGACTTGGCAAGATGTCCTAGAGTCATTTTATCTTGTTAACGTGCGCAATGAGATTATGGACAATGGATTGGCCCTGACAACTATGTGTCGCAGGGTAGGCATGATCTTCGCGGCCTCATGAAACAACTGCGTTAGTAATCTAGCCGTATGCTTTAAATAACTCTGCGGGATGGAATACCCCGCACAAAGAGACAACCTCAGACAACAATCAATCAACACACTGCTGCTGCCCATTATTCTTTACCTGATCCTTGATCCTTTCAGCACGCTCAGTGCGACACTATGCCTTGCGTCGGCGAGTCGCCGACGATTAATTTTGTATGGGAAATAGTCGGTTAGCGAGATCTGGATTGTCTCTGATTGTCGCATAACATTCGTGTGACCGGATGTAACTATCCGGTTTCACATCTGGCCTGTCGCATAATCCTAACGACATGAGCTTAAATAGCTGTGCCCGAACACATGGCTGTTCGATTTCTTTTGTTCTTTAGATAATTCTCATCAATTGACTGGTGCCATCAATGATCCCTGTGGAGCCAGTTGTCTGACACTGATCAAAGAGACCCGAGGCAATCGCGAATGTGACTGTCGCTCGTACCACATCCATATCTGGTAACCACTCCTGTCCATCAGACCAGCCTGTGAGCAATTGCCGAAGAGGCTCTTCCCAGTCATCAATGTTCCCTCAAGGATCTCGGTTGGCCATGCTTGAAGCCGCTGCATTGTTGGAATAATTGGGAGCTTCCACCTCACTTCAAGGTCATATCACAAAGTCCTAGATTAAAAATTAAAAGTCCTAGATGGAATCGCATGGGATATAAACCCCTAGGGAGCTCTCACCATGACAATAACAATAATAACCTTGATTTTATCAATCACACCCAGCATCACTGCGCAATTCGACAACAGAATGACGACAAGATGCATAGTTGCATTCGCTGCCGGGAGCATTGATTCGATATGAAGCGAAATAGCTTGAAAATCTGCGGCCGCTGCATTAGTCGAGACAGGAAGAGAACCCCTGACGAGCCCTACTTCTTTAGCGCTGCGAATAGCCTTGACTTTGGGGAAGTCCCCGGTAATCTACCTGACCTAACAATGGTTGAGGAGATGCTGATTGCTAGGGTTCACGTACACGTGAAGGTCCTACAGGTACGTGGCGCTCAATACAAATACCGCGGTCACGTTGTCCACTTCCTTCGCAATGTTGGTAGGCTATTTGAAGAGCTCCCAGCCCTACCTGAAGAGCTAGATATCGTGCTCCTGCGGCCTCCTGATATGGAAGGCGACCCTCGCTTCCAGCAGCAGTTTGCTCGCGATTTCCGGATACGCCGCTCATGCCTGTTGGCCTGGCTGCATTACCTACAGTGCCACCACCCGGGCTATCGCGATGTCATTGTGAGCCAGGATCGCCCGCAACGGCTTCCTCTTGACGGCATCATAGTTGCTTCCATTGTTAGCCAAGTGGCTGACATACCTGACGGCGAGCTCCCCCAAGTCCCTGTCGAGGAGGCTCTAGAAGAGGATCCTAGCGATGCCGACGCCTCAGCGATCCCGAATTTGCAGATTACCGATACCGAATTAAACGCCCTACAGTCCCGATTCCTTCATGGTACCCCTGACCCTGAGTGTATGGCTGATCTTGAGCATATGCCGCCTAGCGCGCAGGCTCAGCACCAGATGCCACTGCTTTCCATTCGCAGAACTCCTATGAATGAATTCAACCGTTCCCAGCCGCTGTTATCGCTCGCGTTCCCTACTCTCTACCCTGACGGCAAGGCGGACTTCGTGGAGCCGAGCCTACGGAGCATCACGTACCAGGACTACCTTGCCCATGCGATGAGATGGCAAGACGGACGTTTTGCCCGCCATAATACGTGGCCTTTCGTCGCTCTCAACACGCTGTTACGTGCGCAGGTCAGAAAGCGAAGCGACTACTTCGTCAAGCAACACGAAGGCCGCAGTCAGCCCCTTACGCGCGCTGATCTAGAGGAAGCGATGGCTAAGCCTGACGAGCCAGAGGCTCAGGCCCTGATCCAGTCGATCACGCGCCAAGCCACCGTAATCAGGGGCACCCGGCCATATTGCTATAAGCAAAGGAAGGAATTGGAGGCATATGCCTATAATCTAGGCAGGCCTGGCCTTTTCGTTACTGCAAGTGCGATTGATTACCACTGGGAGTCTCTATACCGTCATATGCCTCGATTCCAAGAGTGGAAAGCAGCTCCTGAGGCTGCGCGGATGGCCCTGTCTCGGCAATTACTGCGAGACAACGCCCACATTGCCGCTTACCACTTCCATAAGCGTTATACGCTGTTTCAGACGAGTCAAAGCCTCGAGGAGATCCGACTCAGCTTTCTCTTTCTGTTCCTCTAAGCGGCCCTTCTCGCGAGAGACCTGGGCAACTAGAAAATGTCAGCAGGATACGAGAAAAAGGACAAAGCATGGGCACCCACACGCTTGAGCAGACACTCCACCAAAGTCACAATTATTGTATTTCTTGGACACATAAAATTCACAACGCTGCTTGCCCTCCGCCACCACGCATGGATGACAGTTTGCTTTGAAACAAGCAGAACAACGAGGCATCTCAAATCCAAACCTCCCAATCAATCTCGCGCAGTCTTTGCGACCAGCAGCGGTTACTTTCGGCCGCGAAACAGACTTGGTAACACGGTCTACCATAGTGTCGCTTGGCACGGGTGCATGACTAGCTGACGACCGGGCAGAAGGTCCCTCGGTGAATCGGGCAACGAATGACTCTTAATTTCTCTATCTAATGAGGGTCTAAAGGTTAGTCTTTTATAGTTAAAGTCTGCTGCCAGAGCTGAGACTGCTGCGTGTTTGATCCTTCGGATAGTCTCTATCCGGCTCGGATAGGCCCTATCCGTGTGACACTATTGAATGAGCGACCTGATCTTGGCACATAGTGTCAGCAGGATAAGAAAAGGAGGAACAGGGGACGGAAGGGACGAACCAACAAGATGAGAACGATGGCCTTGGGGGCAAGACCTTAGGAGAGGGGACATCGTGTTACGACAAGATGGAAACGGTGTGAAGACGGAACGGAATATCACACATTCCGTGCCGACCAATAAGGTTGTTCGCCATATGCAAGTCGAACGAGGTCGGTTCGACTCCGTTCGACTCACAAAACCACGAAGTATATAGTTTCATCCATTTGCACATTTCCTATGTCGAGATAGCTCTCCAGCTTGCAATGCAACTTGATTACTCAAGAATACTTCTTGACATTATCAGACGTGACTCGCCACCCTACGCTCAGTACGTTACGCCCCGTTTCAACTGCCAACATAAACCCATCAGGTTACGGTTTTATCAGACAATTGGCTCCACAGGGATCAGAGATGGCATCAGTAAATTGATGAGAATTATCTGAGGAGCAAGAGCTCAATGACAAGATGCACTGAGTCGTGCAGCTCTTTATACACAAATGAAAGCGTTGCCTGTTTAGGCAGCAGCCTGCTGCTTGATGCTAATTGTGGTCGTTCACTCTCATCGTGAACAAGTGGGGCCAGGGCTTGATATGCGACAGGTTTACTACGTTGGGAACCTCGACCGTCACACGACGCTCTAGGAGCGTACCGCCTCCTGCCCTTATGATCCATTATGATTGGTTGGAACTGAACGTGGGTCCTACGTACTGCCGTCCTAGACCGTCTTCCTGGGTTGGGCCGTGACAATTTAGTACAGTATGGTATCTGGCAGGGATGAAGCGTGCTTTACAGTCCTGGTTGCTTTGCTTATTGGGTGTCCTCCTATCGTGCTAGACAAATGCATTCCTGCCTAAACAGCACAGCGAAGCTAGTAAAAAATGCATTACTGCCCGAACGGCAGAGCGAAGATACCACCCTCAATGTCTCATGTTATACAGACTTAAAAACGCACCAGCGTACGTGGCCGTTTTCGTGTGTAGTCATGGCTTTATGAAATCCTCTGTGTCAACACTAGGCTACAGATTGGCTTGGGGCTTCTATAGGAGGTCTATTGCTTGATATGAAAACAGGAGAAATGTTTGATTTCTGGATGATGCCTTTCCTAAGGCATGTAACTCAACGGCAGGAGGTTGCAATTCCTCCAGCACCAGCTCATTCGAGCCCCGCGACTGGATGCCTGAGGTGTGATTCCTCCTCATCTGGGTGGGCTACAGGCGCCGAGTGGAGTAGGAGCGATTTTAGCTGCACATTGCTGTTTCTCCTGACGCCATACTGGATGGACCAACTCCGACAAGTTGCAGACAAGTCAGCAGTGTCTTCCGCAGGACAAGCATCAGGACCATTCGTACAGCTAGCGGCGTCGTTCCCCCGCACATATCACCCATGCCGGTCAAAGAGTAGGCACATGTATCAGAGTCACTGGGTAAAGATCTCCGCGGCCTTGGGGACAGGGGGTTGCGAGAATGGTTGGATTTGGGCGATCGAGTCAAACCGACAGAGGTACGGCTACAAGGATGATGGACTTAACCCTATGGCTGGCTGCCTTGCCCCAGTCTATAAGGACACTGGAGCTGTAAACGGTCAGAACATACTCTCGGGGTTGGGCGCGAACATGTAAACTGATCGCTAAGTCTACCTTAACTTACCTCTCGTTATCCCCAAATACGGAAACACCTTCGCGTCGTCGTCGTCGTTCTAGAGGATATTATGGTTAATACGGAGTCCAAAGTTGCAAGCTCAAAAAGAATTAAATACTTGTTGCCGTAAGGGTGTGGCAACCCCAGCCCAACAACGAGGCACCCAGCACCAGCGGAACCATCCGCTCAAATCACTCATAGCATCGGTCCGGCAAGGCCTCGACGAATGAGGGCTAGCCACGGCGCAGCAGCGACAGAGCGAGAGGGATGGAGAGGTCTCCGACTAGACTCATCCGGGCCGATGCAGCGTGATGGGGGTTGCGGATGTACGTGGGTATGTTGCCGTGGCCCTAATCGTCAAGAGCCACGTCAATGTGGAAGTAGGACTTGAAAAGGCCAGGGTCACAGAACGAGTGAAGAGGGTGAGTGGTGAGTGGCCGGGGAAGGGGGACGGATGGTACGGCGGCCTGGGAAGCTGCCTCGCCTGAGACTCTATGTCTCCGACAGCGAAGGAGGACTGAATTCATCAGCGTCGACAGCTTGGTTCAAAACCGAGTCAGAACTGGCCGCAACTCGTTCAGCTTATCCCCAGCAAGCAATAGATTTTCCCTTTTCTCTTCCTTTTCAACTTGAATTCTTCCCACACATCTTCCTCTACAAACCTCATTTTTTTTTTTTTACATCATCATCATTCTTCAAGCATCCTAGGCAAAGTTCGCAACATGCGCGTTGCTATAATCGGAGCCGGCCCTTCTGGCCTCGTCCAGCTCAAAACGCTAGCAACCGCCCATGAGTATTTCCCATCAGCCGAGCCCTTTGAGCTTAGGCTCTTCGAGACCTACGACAAGGTCGGCGGTGTTTTCCTCCACCACGTCTATGAGGATACCGAGCTCGTCTCCTCCAAGTTCCTCACCACCTTCTCCGACTTCCGTCCCCGCCCTGAAGACAACGACTTCCTCTCTGCCGAGCGCTACAGAGAGTATCTGGAGGACTACACTACACACTTCAACTTATGGCCGTACATTCACCTCGGCACCTCCGTCACGGGAATCAGCAGAGGAGATGTGAGCGAGCATGTCGTCAGTTACAGGGCACCCGATGGTAAGGAGGTCGAATGGGAGTGCGATGCCATCGCCGTGTGCTCGGGCGTCCACTCAAAGGCGCACATCCCAGATATTCCTGGCATCGAGAACGTTCCCGAAGTGCTGCATTCACAAGACTTTAAGAAGCGTGAGCAGTTTGGCACGGACAAGACCGTCATGGTCCTTGGCAGCGGCGAGACGGGTTGCGACATGTGCTATCTCGCCATCACCTCCCCTACCAAGAGAGTCGTCTTTTGTCATCGCGATGGCTGGATCGGTGCTCCCAAGCGCGCTCCGGGGCAGCGCTTCCTGCCATGGCTACGTGGAGACAAAGACTATGACCCCCCCCAATTGCCCCTCGATGTCAGCCAAGTCACTCTCTTCGACTCCATGTACGTCCACCCTATGGTGCGAGACACCATGATTGTTTGGGACTATTACCACTTCCTTGCTCTGCCTGCCGGATGCTGGATCTGCGGCGGTTCGGAATATGGTGTCGACCAGCATGTCGGCCAGATCTTTAGCGAGCGTTTCCACGCTTCGCGATGTAAGTCAACCTCGTGCTACTTCTACTTGGCAAGGACATAACTAAGGTGGTCCCAGTATTCTGGAACAAGGCCTGGCAGCGCATCCAGAACTCCGTCTCTACGCCCTGGCGCCCAACTGAGTGGCCATTGTCCACCCGTATTCGCCGATTCTTCTTCAACACGGCCATCATCCCGGCCAAACGCACCATCGACACAGCCCCTTTCCCCTCGCACATCACGCCAGACGGCGTCGCCCACTTCCCCGACAACGGCCGCCCTGAGGCTAAGCGCATCAGAGAGTCCGTCGTCAAGCCCGATATCATCATCTTCGCGACTGGCTACATCCCCCAGTTCCCCTTCCTCAACACCCAACACAACGCCGGCCGCCGTCCTTACCCCGTATCCCACAATGCCGACGTCCGCCAGATCTGGTCCTCCGACGACCCCACCGTCGGCTTCATCGGCTTCGTGCGCCCCGGCTACGGCGCCATCCCTCCCCTCGCCGAAATGCAGGCTATGCTTTTCGCCACCCACCTCCTCGGCCGCGTCTCCCGCCCCCTCCTCCGGGATGACGAGTGGCACTACCGCATGATCCGCCCACCCAGCGACCGCGTCTCCTACGGCGTCGAGCACGACAGCTATACGTACCAGCTCGCCAAGGACATGGACATGGCCCCCTCCTTCACCGACGTCCTCCGCATCGCCATCCGCACCCGCCGCGGCTGGCGCCTCCCCTACATCTGGGCCGGCGGTGCCAATTTCAACGTCAAGTTCCGCATGGTCGGGCCCTGGAAGTTCGACGGCGCCGCCGAGATTCTCACCGGCGAGCTGTGGGAGACCATTTATCGCCGCTCGGGCCTCTTCGGCAACATCCCCATGGTCGTCATCCCCGTCATCTACCTTGGTAGCATCAACCTGTACTACTACATCTACGCCCTTTTCTGGGGCGCTCTGGCCATGATCGGGCTTGCTCAGGTCCCCGTCCCACGTAATGACGTCAAGAAGAAGTTTGAGGAGCTGGCTCATATAGAGCAACATAGGCTAAAGCAGGAGGCTACGATAGCAAGAGATGCCAAGGTGAACTTGAATATTAACCGGAATACAGGGCTTGCGTACGGGGCCACGAATGGTCAGACCAATGGCAAGATGTGAAGGACTGAGTGAATTTGCATAACATGATGCTGAACGAGAAAGGTATGTGTCGCATATCACCAACAGGTTCCACTGTCCTTTAGCGAGCCGTGCTGAACACATGGTTGTTTAATTTCTTTTGTTCTTTAGGTAATTCTCATAAATTGATTGGTGCTATCAATGATCCCTGTGGAACCGATTGTCTGACAATATGTTGGGTTGAGGTACTGGAGGCTGGATAAACCCATGGCACCGTTTTCTGTTCTTTTACTTTATTTTATTTTGTCACACGGAATATATGCTTAATTGACTTACCTGCACTAGTGGAGTGCGCATTCCCTTTGCATGGTCAATTCGTTAATGCGGCACATTATTTCTGTGTGTGTTGGATACGGCTGGGGTGATTGAATCACAAGACTATCGTCTAATTGAAGTTTGGTTCAGAATCCTGATGATTATATTAATCTAGGATGCCCTGCAACCCCACTCGACAGAGAGAGTGTTTTATACCCCTGTCTCTTATGGAATATCCCTATATCGAGGACGTCCTTGGAATTCCTTGCTGCTTATCGAGGCTTGAGACGCCTATCTAACACTGTGTGATAAGACCGGCATAAAAAGGGATATAACGATATTACTTTGGATGGATTACATGAGTGTTTGTATTACGACAACGAACGGGGGAAATCACCTAACAAAAACTCAGACACAACCAATGAAAAGCGCACTTGTGACAATTTCAACATCCGCTCTCTGGCATTGTTCAGGATTCTTCCAGCAGCTCGGTCGCAAAAGTTCCACCGCGTGGGTACGAAAACGTACACCAGGTGCTCAGAAGCGGGGGCTTCTGAGTCCTAGGCAGCCCAGCGTCGAAACGACGATCGTTTTCAAGCCTAAACGGGGGCGATTAACTAATCGTAGGGCAGAGGCGGAGGCCGGATTAACCACTTCGAAGAGGAATCCCTCCACTGTTACTCCAGGGGCAAAGGAAAAAGCCAGGCCTGTTTGATTAGATCTCTCTAACTTAGCCACTGCGACCATTCGTTGCAGCACGAAGGGCAAGGATACACTAAGCATATTCCCAAATTCACTTAGCGCATCCCAACTCTTTGCCGCCACTCGACTGTCCAGTTCAAGCGCACGGAGCGATTCTTGGATGATCTTTGGACCACCGGGATGAATCGCCCATAAGTGCACATCAGACTTGGTCATTCCATGGCGGCTCAGCACCTTGGTGATCACTGGAGCCAGACCGGCGTAGATATATAAGGGTAGCTTTGGTGATAATTCGCAAGTTATGCCATTGTGATTGATCCCGAGGGTGATTCCGTCAAGAGTATCGTCCACCAAACAGCTGAATTGGTCGTGAACGATGACTTGCCCAGGCTGTAATTTGTGCTTCGCCTGCCCCTGGCCGATGCCCGAGACTACCATGGCGGCGCATCCATCTCCGAACAGGCTGGAAATTATGATATCGTTAGGATTATCGGCGAACACAGCATTCACACTGGACAGCTCGACACAACACATCAACGCTTTTGAGCCGGGACGACAACGCACATAGTCGGCTGCCACACGCAGCCCGTTTATGGCAGCTGCGCACCCCATGAAGTTAACCACGGCGCGGCTCACGGATGCTGAGAGTCGTAGACCCTTGGCAATAGCGATGTCGACGCCGGGAGCCACAAATCCAGTGCTGGTCACCAGCACCAGTAATCCAACTTCCTCTGCTGGGTTCTTTACTCCACTCCCGGCTAGGGCACGCAATGAGACGTCGACCGCCAGAGGCGTCGCATGCTCAAGGAAAAGGTCCATGCGTTGCCGAATGGACATGTGTCTGTCGAAGGTTGGGCTCAAAGGGTCCACAGCCATGTGACGTTTATCGATGCACGCTTTCGCGTAGAGACGTCGGATGCGCTCTTCTTGCTCTGGGTTCGAGTTATACTGAGTCGCTACCAGGTGCGCAGTGTCGCATTGCTTCTGCATGCAGTCCGGGACGCCCGTAGCGATGCTCTCAATCAGTACCGGAGCAGGTGAGCATGCTGGCGGCCGAGACCGTGACGACTCAATGGTGACATCGTGTGCATCTGTCGAAGGCTCCTTCTCTCTCAATGTATCACGAACACTTTCTGTGGTCTGATCACGGAATGGGGATGCCATTTGCTTCAACGAAATTGGCTTTGGAGACTTGTCGAGTGTTCCTTATAGTCGACGTTAACAAAACTTCCTGTGAGTCAAGGCCCCAGCGAAGCTTACCTCATCAACGAGATCAAGTCTTTAAAGTGACAACTTTACTATGTGTATTATGGTGCTTAACTAACGTTAGCAGGTGACTCGGGCGGATTTATTGCACCTTTGTCCTTCCGCAAGTGATTAATTTATTCCACGTTGCGGGGAAATATTGCACCTAACGCATTCAGGACGTGAAAGGTCTCTTGCTACGGTCAACAGTAGAGAATACTTGAGGATTCATCCTCCAATCGGCTTCCAAGGAGCTACAACCAGATACAGCACCACCATTGCCACGTCAGCAGACACTTTGCTTTTAGTTCGCCCACGTCACACCAGTACTCGCTGTACACTTGTCAGTCGTCGGTACGCATGTCCTGCACGGCCGCCTAGAAGATCAAAGATTAGCCCCCGGTATCAAAGTACGCGGCGTCTATTGCGGAACTTTCAAAATTCTTACGCCTAGGATGGTTAGGAAAAGCAAACGAGGGTCTCCAAGATTGCGGAGCTCATCTTCTAGACTACGTCATAGCCATATCTTGACAAAAAATGATGGGTGTCTCTAGCCTCGCTGGTGCCTCGATGACGGAAATCAATCCACGTGGTACACGGCCAGTGGTACATTGGTTTATAGATACCTATTAATCCCCCTCTGATTCTTAGTCATGGACACTGACAGGTGTGTATATAAGTACTCCCGTCACCTAATAGTAGAGGTTGTAATACCTGCTTCTCGTTCCATTCCTGACTTCCGTTCAAGGTCTTAAAATGGCGACATCCGAAGGTACTGGCAATATTGGGAGTCAAGAGATAATTGATACCTCTATTGCCTCCTCCCCGTGTGACATCGTCGTCGTCCCCAGTTTACTTGATGATATCTCAGCCCTCGGCAAGAATCTGTCGGGTGACGACCGCGACAGCCGCCTCGCCTTGTTGGAGAAGGCAAGATCTCTCGTACGTGCTCTAGAGACTCCTCGAGAAACCATGCTAAAGCATTGCGGTGCACAAGTGAGGCAGCACGACTATGTCCCTCGAGATTATATCTGCTAACTTTTTCAGACTGCTGCCTTTTTTTGCCTTGCACTGGGAAACGACGTTGGGCTCTTCAAGCAGATGGCCACTGGGGGAGGAAGCCCAAATAAGGTTGAGAGCTTAGCCAAGGCCCTGGGATTTGAGGTGGATCTCTTGCGTGAGTTAAGTCGCTGTGGCTGACACATATAGCGTAGGCCTTTGCTTACAGCACAACAGGGCGTATCCTGAGGCATCTTGCAGCCATGGGATACATTTGCCAAACGGGCCCTGATGAGTACAAGCCCACTAATTTTACCAAGGCTATGGCTATACCTGTCGTCGCAGACGGGTACCCTTTGTAGTGAGCTACCTGCGATTGTCATTAATCCCAGTGAACATGTGGGGGCTGACCCCATGTAGCGCCTACGCCAAAATTGAACCTATGGCGTACTTTCACAAGTGGCTCAGGATGAACGGGTACCGGTCTCCAAAAGAGCTTTCAAATAACCCTCAGACCTTTGGTCACCGAACGGAAATGCCATTCTTCGACTGGCTGCAGGCAAATCCCCCTTATGCAACACAATTCAACAACCACATGGGCGGCTACCGCCTCGGTCGACCCAGCTGGATGGATCCAGAAGTCTACCCAGTACAAGACAATCTCATCTCCGATTTCGACCATAAGGGCGACAACGGGAAACCCGTGATGCTTGTCGACATCGGAGGCAGCTATGGCCATGACCTGGCTGAGTTTCGTTGCAAGTACCCTAACGCCCCAGGTCGCCTCATTCTGCAAGATCTGCCGCGCGTCCTCGACAAGATTACCAATTTGGACGGGGATATCGAGCGTTATGCCATACGATTTCCTAACTCCGCAGCCAATCAAGGGGGCCCGGGCATACTACATGCACCAAATTTTGCATGACTACCCAGACGACAAATGCGTTGAGATCGTCAAACACGTCAAGGAGGCCATGATACCAGGTTACAGCAAGTTACTACTGAACGAGCACGTCATCCCCGCTATGGGAGCGAACTGGGAGGCGACGTACCTGGATGTGTACATGATGGTGCTGTTTAGTGCGCGGGAGCGAACGGAAGATGACTGGCGGGAGCTTCTTGAGAAGCGCTGTGGCCTGAAGGTCTGCAAATTTTGGGACCCAGGAAACGGCGTGGAGGCAATCATTGAGTGTAAACTTGCTCAGTAGCTTGCAGAAGAGTCGGGTGGACTGATATTCTTCCTTATTCCGTTAAATTTAGCCAAATCGAATGATTGCGATTGGATTTATATCAACATTATCATTCGTGGAATGCCCAAGGAGCTTAGCTCTAGAAATGGAAATAGGTTTTGGTAAGCTCGAGTTTTGTCTCCGAGTACAATGATCGCTAATTAGCCTATCTCCCGGCCGAAACTATTGTTTAGAACCGGTACAGAACTCGACCATTCGCTGGGCGTCCGGTATGTATTCGTTTGGGTCGTTCCACATCACCATCCGGAAAGTGTTAAAACAAAAATGGGTTACCCCCAGAAGACTATTAAGACTTATACTTCAACAGAAAGCGAACCTAGCGCACATGTCATCGCAGGAAACGAACCACTGCCGGGAACATCTTCACTTTTATATTGGAGTCACATCATCCTCGACCTTTGGGTCGCTCGCCTCTTCTCTAAAAGCATCAGAAACCTGGCAAAGATAGGCGCCGAGCATTTGTAAGCATTTATCTATAGCATTATCCCCAATGGCCTGTCTCACGTGCTCCACATCTTGAGGCTCGGACATACACCCGTGTGGTATTCGCAAGGCTTGTCGGCCATTGGAAAGAGTCACCCTAGCTCTATTTTGCCCTACACCGAGTTGTACTTGGACGTCTTTGGCCGAACATCTCGGCGGCCCAGAATGGTCCGGGCGGAAGCATGATATGGTATTCCGACGGCTGCCGTTTGTCTATCAATAAGGACGATAAGAAGACTACTCGTCTTGTGACGAGACCTGGAAACATTATCGCGACAGGTAGTATTGATGGACGTGAGCATCCAGGGCTGAGGATCCTTGCTGACCATTCCCCGCAAGATGGCATGTTACTTGGACCATGATGGATCAGGGGCACCAACAGGTTGTCCCACCGCGGTCCAAATCCGCGTCTTCCGCTGCAGGACCCATCGAATCACGGTCTCTTCCTGCCAAAGTCGTTCCCTTCGCCTTGTTTGGACAGTCGAGCTGCCGGGCCATCTCAGCCCAACGACCACAGAACAACAGCAGCAATCCCCTATCCACGTCCGTTCGTTTGACGGGGCGTTTCCAGAACTCCGACTGCAGGACATGTTCAGCTAAAGCGCAAAATTGCCCCTAATCCTTGGATGCCAAAAGTCTTTTCTTCTCCCGGAAGATTAAACTGTCGCCGGTACCTAGGTCACTGAGCCGTTATGCCGCATTCAGAGGTTTGCGGCAGCAGACGCTGCGAAAGGGATAGTATGAATGGAACTTGGGCAGACCGTTCCTCTCCTCGGTAATTGATTTTCGCACATCGACAAGGAACCTTTCGATTTGGATGTCGGTCCAATTGAGACCATCGCGGAAAGGTTTTCTCGCGAGGCCGTTGACACCAAACATGATGACATCTCGCAGGACATGGCCGCATTCCCGGAGTTTCTTCTTCTTGGCCCAGGGCCCGACTGGGCATTTCAGGTGCTTGACCCGCAAATCCTCAAAGCCGGCCGCGGCAAGCTCTTCCTCTGCCTTCAGGATACCGTGCATCTCAGACCCCAGGCTTGCCATGCCAGCCTCGAGGTAATTGATGAAGTCACGCCATGCGTAAGGCCCGTCGCAGGAGCTATCATCGCAAGCAGCCGTGTAGTGAAACTCCTGAAGCTCAAACCACCCGCCCGGCTTTAAGTGTCTAGGAGTTGGTTAGTAGGGATGAAACATGCAGGTAAGTACTCTGCAAGGGGAGGCAAACTGATATATCCTCTCCCATAGCTCTGGGCGGTCTCGTATAGAGTGTAAGGTGTGACGCATGTGAATGTAATCAAACTTGTTTACAGGGTACGTCCACCCCGCTTCGTGCTCGATGTCGTCGACTACGAATGAGACGTTTTCGGGGCCCCAGCCAGGCTGTATCAGTGACAGGTCCATGCCGTGAAATGTTGATTCGGGATAGCTATCAGCCACTATGCAACTTGTTAGCGAATTGGGGTGCAAAAAATGCTGTCTGGGAATATTTGAGCAGTCAGACCCGACAGCTTGGGTCGAATGAAGGGATCACGGACTCGCCACCACAGCCGTGTGGGGCCCGGGAAAGAAGGAGAGTAAAAACGCACATTCAATGCACCATTTGCCAGTTCCCGTCCCTATAAAACATTCAGTCAGCCCAATGCGAACCAATTTCAAAAGCCTACGGGTCCCGGCGACTCACCTAGGTCGAGAACCTCGGCGCCATCCTCGAGCTGGCGGTGGATGGGGGCGAAGAAGAACTCGCCATCGCACAGGTAGACGGTAAGGTTGTGTTTTAGGTCCTCGCGGTACTGCTCATTCTCGTCGTTCGGGAAGGCATATTTGCCAGCATTGTAGGCATGATACCGCAAGCTACCGTCCACAATGTGCTCTCGGATGCTGTCGGTGAGGCTGTGCGTATCGTCGTCAGGCGGAGGGAACTCGCCCTTCTCGATGCTCTGGATGATGGCGATGTCGGTGGAGGTACCGACGGCGATGGCGGAGCCGCTGGTCGACGACGGGGAGGGAGGGCCAATCCGGCGAGCGCTAGCGCCGGGTTCGTCGCCGTCCATGGCAGCGCTGCTGCTGTAGTGCTTCTTGAACCGACCTCGTGGTTCAGTGGCGATGGGAACGGTCAGAGGCACCCGGAGGCCTCGGGTCGGCGGGCGGAGGTAGAGACGGAGGCCCGGGGGGATGAGAGGAGGGAGTCGGGCGGCGAATTCATCGTACATGCGGGAAGCAGAGGGGCATCGCCAGGCTATATGGGGATCCAAGTGCTTTATCGTCGGCCGGGGGTGGATCAATGGTCAATCAGGCGCTGCCCGCAAGCTCCGACAGAACGGGACACAACAGAGGAACGGTCAGGGGTCCCTTGGATTATTGTTGGAAGACCTCAGGGTTCCCCCTTAACTTTACTTGTGGGGGCCTCCAATTCGGCACCCCCGTGGTCGCTGCCGCTCCCACGGGGGGCGCGCTGACCAGCAAAAGGGGCCCTTGACTCGCAAAAAGAAAAGATACCTCTACAACGGAGCTGATACCGCCAAAATAGAAGTACCTCTTTTTCATGAATAATCCCGCATTGTTGCACAAATGACCCTGTTATCTGCAACCCCGCTCATGATATCACCAACTTCGGTCATCTTTGATAATATTACGTCCTCACCACTATCGCAAATACGGCCACAACTATTGCAATCCTGCACCAATGACGACGGAAACTATATCATGTGATAGCCCTAGATCAGGAGAAGAAGTAGTGCGTCTTTGGATCAACTCAGAGACTGGGAAGCCAAATTTTCCGCGGTTTACTGATGAGAACCTCGAACTGCGCACGGTAGCCGGTGTTGAGCTATTTCGAGCCGGTTACTATAAGAGTCTCGCTGCCGCAAGCCGTGAGCTCAAAGTCAGTTATTGGAGACTGTATTCTCGGTCCAAGGGCTCTCATCCAGTCAGTCGGAATGGTGGCAACCGTACCTTATTTTCAAAGGAAGAGGAGGGTGCGATAGTTATCTGGGCACATCGCCGCGTCACTCACGGACATCATATCACGATTCGTGCCCTCCGTCAACATGCTAA
>JBBEOF010005303.1:0-35901 GCA_037576055.1 Fusarium sp. M6JPR69
GTTTCGCCGGTCTTGAGGACCGACGCGTCGCGGCGACCGAACCTCCACCCTCGACCAGGATCTCCTCAACGGTCGCGTCCATTTCGCGAGGCAACGCTCCCGGCAGCACCGGCATCTACGCCTACGCGCACTAGCTAAAATAAAGAGTGTAAAGAGTGTAAAGAGTGTCGCCCAAAAAACTTTTCCTCTAGTAGTCAATGTGCCGCCCCCATTGTACGTACGTACGTACAACACGGTTGTACATACTGTACAACATCACTAAGCGGCTGGTCAGCTGGGAACACGAAGCGGTGGCAAACGGTCGGCTTGCAGGAGAAAATAACGGCGAGAAGAGGTTTGGATATATTTTCGGAGGAAAACTGAGTGGTGTTGGAAGATGAAGAATCAGAAAAGAGGGCCAAGATTGGACTCCTTGTGCATTTCATCCACGCCTTGGCCTCCCTGGTGCCCTTTTCCGTCGCATATCAGCCTGTCGCACACACGGCATAGACCACCGGATTTTTTTTCCGGAACTCCGCCCGCAATTCCGTTCCACACGGATTTCGTCTTCTATAATAAGACAGCAACGTCATTCTCTTTTGTATAGTACAATTGCTCTTTAGATAATTCTCATCAATTGACTGGTGCCATCAATGATCCCTGTGGAGCTAATTGTCTGACACGGGGCAATGGCGTCAGCCCACGGCCCAGTCCCAGCCAGGGCCCAAAAAACACCGGCATTGGATGGGCTGACACAAATACTGGGGTGGCTGCTGCTCAATGTTGTTCTTGATATGCATGGCTTATTTTTTCAGGACTAGCTAATTCTTCCGTTCTCCTTAGAGGCGGCGAAACTATTGAAACTCGGGTAAAATGGACAGCTCTTATCAAACAGATTGTCGTTGCATGAGTTTTCAATGAACGCAGCACTCGAGCGATGAGCCCTTCAATAAACGCGGCTCCGTCACATATCGCCCATGCTTCGTCTCACCACTACAAGATGGGGACTGCGTAAAGAAACCCACCAGCCTAGAGAGCAATATATACAGACTTGAGCTCCGTCCAATGGTCCGTCGCATACTTGGAGTTCTCCTTCCCCTCTCCGCTCTGCTTCCACCCACCAAACGGCATGTCCAACGACGACATCGGGCTCGCACAATTAACACCCACATTCCCCGCCTCGAACCTCTTAGCCACCCGCAGCGCGCGAGAAATATCCCTCGTGAATACAGACGCATACAAGCCAAACTCGGTGTTGTTCGCACTCTGCAGCACCGCTTCCTCGTCGTCAAACGTGTTGAGGGTTAGCACCGGGCCAAAGACCTCTTCTGTGAACACCCTCGAGTCTTCGGGGACGTCTTTGATGATGGTTGGCTGGACGAAATATCCTGTTTCTCCCTCACGGTCACCCCCCGTGACGATCTCGAGACCCGATGTCTTCGCCTCGTCGAGAAAGCCCATGACTCGACCGAACTGCAGCTGGTCTGCTTGCGGGCCACGCAGCGTTCCGGCAGCGAGGGGGTCTCCGCATGATCCAAGGCGAGCCAGCGATGTCTTGAGAGCCTGGGTGAATTTGTCGGCAATGGTGGATTGGACAAACACCCTTGAGCTAGCGATACATGCTTGACCTGAGCCGCTGAGGATAGAAAATGCTGAAGCCCCAGCTGCTTTCTCAAGGTCCGCATCATCAAACACAATGAGGGGGCTCTTCCCACCGAGTTCGACCGTGACGTTCTTGAGGTTCGTCTCTGCCGCGGCCTTCTTGATGGCCTTTCCCGTGGCGGTTGATCCCGTGAACGAGAGCTTCCGGATTTCCATGTGGCGCGCCATGGCCTCGCCGCAGGGACGCCCGAATCCATTCAGGATATTTACAACGCCCTTGGGGAGTCCGATCTCCTGGCAGCATTTGGCGAGGACGAGAGGGCTCAACGGGGCCTTTTCGGAAACCTTGACGACGAGAGTGTTTCCTGTGATGAGGGCTGGGCCGAGTTTCTGCGTGACCATGAGGACAGGGGCGTTCCAGGGCGTGATTGCGCCGCAGACGCCGTAGGGTTGGCGGAAGGTGAGGTTCACAAATTGAGGGGTGTGGAGGGAGGTGTCTCCTTGGGTTTCGTAGGACCGGCCTGCAAAGTACCGCAGCTGGGTAATGCACAGCCAATTTACGACTTTAAGTATTAGCCTAAGCACATACGGCAGTTGACCAAGACTCACAGTCATTGTCTACGGGCTTCCCCATGCTGACGGCATCCAGGTACGCCAGTTCAGGAAAGTGCTTCTCCAACGCATCGGCAAGCTTGAAGAGATAGGCCGCCCTCTCCGATGCCGCGAGCCCAGACCACGCTGGGAATGCCGCCTTGGCAGCAGCGACGGCGTCGTCGACGTCTGCTGCGTCGGCTTCGAAGACTTTAGCAGTTACCTTTTCGGTTGTGGGGTTTACAATCTCGAATGACTTTCCGCTCTTGGAGGGGACGAATTCGCCGTTGATGAAGAGCCGGTTCTCGATGGGGAGTTTCTTGAGCTGTTCTACGCTGCCTGAGACAACGGGCGCGGATACAAGAACGGACATTTTGAAAGGTGGATTCCAGTGTTGGTTGATGGGGTTGTGGTTAGGGGCTGTAGACGAGCAAGGCAAGGCCAACCCGGCCATTATATAGGATGCCTGAGTCTGCGAATGATGTTGACTCCCAAACAAGGCTGTCACACTCAGGCTCCTCTACCAATCCGTTTCGCACGGAAGCGTCGTACCGTATTACCTCACGATATTGAGAACGTCCGGTGGAGACATTTCTCCTGCTTTACTATATGCTTTAGTCTTTATATGGTTAGTTTGACGTTAGCTTAAATTTATTCTCATTTGCCGACAACTCAGAATTGCTTATTAAATAACTAAAGGAAATACCTCCTGCGTCGGCTAGCCTATAGCAGCTAGATCATACCGCTAAGTAAGGAACATGTCTCCACCAGGCGTTCTCAATATCGTGACGTAATACTATATGTAGCAATGCGGAGAGTGAAACCACCTGTGTGGGTCTCAAAAGCTCATTAAGAATATAATTAGTCAGCATAACTAGAGTGTGTACTTTACCTTGAACCAATGACGGCGTGCGCTAATGTTATATGTTTGCGGACTTTGTAGCGTTTGGAGTTGCATCAGGCCAGGCTCTCCGCAACACTCTGCAACAGGCCTCTCCGCAGACGGACTTAGATGGACTTAGACGGACTTAGCATTCCTCTTACCGAGTGCGTACAGGAATCACAGGAATCAATCGAACTATACGGTGACGACCCCTGGCCGTTCCACCTCAGAAGCGCTGGCGACTCTGGTAACTCGAGCCACTCGATTGGTAAATGTCAGCGACACTGCCGGCCGGACATACGTTAGGTCGGAGCACAAGACTCGGAATTCGGGCTTGCGGAGGCTCGGGGTTCAGTGAATGATCCGAAAGCTTAAATCTGCCATGGCGGGAAGGACGACATGATTCATTTGTCCCACGGGTCGAAAGATGTTCCGCGAGCCGCCGGGTTGCCTGTGCTCGGGTCGTTGTTAAAGTTAATTAACCTCGCCAGTCACTACCGGATTTCAGAGACGGCGCTATGTTCAGTCGTGACTGTACGAATGGTTCGTGTATATATTAATACTTAGTCTGCGGGATGCTTAGTTGTCTCGGCCACCTCTAAAACCTTGTCTCATCGGCCTCCCGTCGTCAGCCTTGCCCGCCTACCTGCGTACAGAGTCAACAGTTGTTAATAGTAGGTGTATCAAACCAGACTCGCTATTACTATAATGGCTACTACTCCATCGCCCCACGTTGAGTCCCAGAAGCGCGCTGGGACCCGTGTCTCCTATATCTGGAGGCTGGTGGATCAGGCTGGTGTCACCGACGATGTCCTCCAGCATGATTACGCTGGTGAGGGGACAAGCGAGTCGCCGTACCTGGTCGAGTTCCTCCCCAGCAATGACCCCTACAACCCCATGACCTACTCCCGCCCGCGCAAGTGGCTCATGACCCTCGTCCAGGCCTTCGTCACCCTCTCCTCTTCCTTTGCTAGTTCTGCCTATTCGGGTGGCACCAGGGACGTCATCAGCGAGTTTGGTGTCTCGACTGAGGTCGCCATCCTTGGCGTGTCTATGTTCGTGCTTGGCTTCGCCCTCGGCCCGCTGCTCTGGGCGCCCCTGTCGGAGACGTACGGCCGACAGAGGGTCTTCTTTGTCACCTATATGGCCATGACGGCCTTTAACGCCGGTGCCGCGGGGCCCCCTAATGTCGAGTCCATGATTATTCTGCGTTTCTTCGCGGGCGCGTTTGGGTCGTCGCCTATGACCAATGCTGGCGGTGTCATTGCGGATATGTTCAGTGCGTCGGAGAGAGGCATTGCTACTAGCATCTTTGCCATGGCACCGTTCCTAGGTCCAGCTCTTGGTGAGTCTTGCCGTCTTGGCTGCTTCCCCTGTTGGAATGTCCCACTGACATTGGCTGTAGGCCCTATAGCCGGTGGCTTCCTAGGCGAGAGCGAAGGCTGGCGCTGGGTCCAGGGCATGATTTCCATCTTCAATGGCGTGGTCTGGATCCTTAGCACCATAACCTACACGGAGACATATACCCCTGTGCTGCTCCAGAAACGAGCTGCCGCTCTGTCAAAGAAGACTGGCAAGGTTTATATCTCCAAGCTAGACCTCGACCAGCCAAAGAGAGGCATTAGCGCGAGGCTTAAGGTTGCTCTTCTCCGCCCATGGATCCTCCTTTTCAAGGAGCCCATTGTACTTCTCACGTCGATCTACATGGCTATTCTGTATGGCACGCTGTTTCTCTGCTTCGCGGCCTTCCCTATTGTCTTCCAGCAAGGTCGCGGTTGGAGCCCTGGAATCGGCGGTCTCGCCTTCTGTGGCATTGCTATCGGCATGACGATTTCTGTTATTGGGAGTATCCTTGATAACAAGCGATATGCACGTATGGCTGCGGCCCATGGCGATGCGGTTCCGCCTGAGGCTCGCCTGCCACCTGCTCTAATTGGATCAGTACTGATCCCTGTGGGAATGTTCTGGTTTGCCTGGACCAATGGCAATAATATCCACTGGATCGTGCCCATTATCGGCTCCGGTGTCTTTGGCGGCGGCATTGTCTTAATTTTCCTATCTCTTATGACCTACCTTATCGACTCTTGTAGGTTCTACCCGGAAACTCGTTTTGGAGAATATTTACTAAAGTCGGCGACAGATGTTATTTACGCCGCCTCTGTCCTTGCGGCCAGCAATATGCTCCGTTCTCTCTTTGGCGCCGCGTTCCCGCTCTTTACGACCGATATGTACAACAACCTTGGCATCCACTGGGCTAGTTCGATCCCGGCCTTCCTTGCCACTGCATGCTTGCCCTTCCCCTTTATATTCTATAGCTACGGGGAGAAGATTCGCATGAAGTGCAAGTATGCGGCTGAGGCAGCCAAAGTGTTACAGCAGATGCGCACAAAGCAGGACGAGGTGGTTGAAAATGAGGCTATGGCAGAGATTGAGCTAGAAAGGACGGGAAGTAATATATTCTAGCTAAGATTAGATTACATCTAACTGTTGAAATGAGAAGATGCTAATTACTTAATTCATATCTCAAAGTGAAGTAGGGGAACCACTATTTATGTACAGGCACGATTTCTTGTAGAATGTTCCTCCTTCTTCCACACCTTGCCACCGACTTGGTCGCCTCACACTTGTGATCTCCAACACTAACGTGCATGATAAGCGAGCCGGTCAGACAAGCGAGCCGGTTAGTAAGATTTTGTGACGGTCAAGGTTCCCAACGTAGTAAACCGTAACCTGATTGGTTTATGTTGGCAGTTGCAACGGGGTGTGGTGTACTGAGCAGGCTTTCTATCCATAAACGTATGGAATAAGTTAATCCATATGGAACGTTCCATATGGATTAATCATATTCCATACCAGATTGCTGTATTCCATACGTATGGAAATACACCGGAAGAATGTTAATTCCGGTGTGGTCCACTCAGGGCGACGCAACGCTCGAAGCCCCTGATTTCCGTGAGCAACAAAACATGTCGTGTCGTTATCGACTGGTCCCCCCCTGCTTGATGGCTCCAGGAAGAAGATCAACAACAATACCGTTTCTCCCGAATGGCCATCGATATCCATTCAGTAGCAACCTACTATGTCCGCCGAGTCAGAGTGTGTCTTTTCTGGTACACGACATATAGTATTCTGGTATAGATGTCAGCTAGGAAGTCGTACACTTGAGCGGGGTGAGTGCATGAAGAGTTGGATTAAAGCGGTATCACCCAGGGAAATTCCAGTCGGGCCGAGAGTCTAGGACGACAGATGGGCGAGACAATAAACGCGTTTCCTAATAGGGAAAGGGCAATTCACGGATGACGTCATTTTTTGTATTCCATACATATGGAATAAGCTTCCATACGAAGGGAAATCGTAATCCATACAAGAATGGTTCCATATGGAATATGGAATATGGATAGAAAGCCTGGCGCAATGGACTGCGATCTCTGCTCCAGAAGTATATATCTGCCTTGCATGCCTAATTTACATAGGCATTCACACTAAAAAGGGGGTTCGAGACCATTGGAAGACCTTCCAAGCCGGGGAAATGCATCCAACCGACCCGATCGTCGGGTTTATGAGCTACAATCGATTCCAGCTTATTTGGCGCTATATACGCATCTTCCCTCCCTTTGAGATCTTCGAATGCAGCGTTCAACGCATGATCTCACACGTGTCTGAGTGGTCTGACCTTATTCAAGCTATATCTACGGAACTCTTCTTGCCGGGCCTCTCTATCGCTGTAGATGAGTGTATGATCCGCTTCACGGGCAGATCAAAGGCGAAGGTTACAATCCCTAGAAAGCCCACTCCGACGGGCCTCAAGATTTGGGTTGCAGCGCAAAAGGGCTATTTCCTTCGGTGGATGTTTCACATTCCGGGGAGCTCACGGCCTCGTGGAATCACTACAAAAAGAAGAGCCGATAAGAGAGAGCTTGCAGAGACTCAGGCTGTCGTCTTAGACCTAGTGTTACAGCTGCCGATTGCGTCATATCACGTCTTCTTTGATAACCTTTTTACAACTCCTCGGCTTCTTCTTGCCCTGCGTAAACGTGGCATCGCTGCCACAGGCACCGCACGCCTAAACAGCGGTCTATATGCTCCCTTCGTGGTGGCTAAGACCGCTGATAATAAGGGGCAGCTGAAGAATTGGAAGTTCAATGAGCTGCGCGCTGTTCCTACTGCGGATGACTTAGTAAGAGAGCCCGAAGATAGTTTTCTATGCGTTTCCCTTACTAAGTTGTCCTCGTATTCCCTAGGTGAATCAGATCGCGTGGAAGGATAATGCCCTTGTACTCTTCCTGACCTCCTTCTTCACCGGATCCGAGATCGAGGATAAGGAGGGACGCCGGCCTACTTCATCTCATCGACGAGCCGAGCCCGCACAGCGTTTTTTTTTTTTTTTTGGTGACGAGCATCGAAAAGTCGTTCCAACGCCATCAATCGCCGTCTCTTACAATCATCAAATGAACGCGGTGGATAGAGGTGATCAGTTAAGATCGTATCACGGTTACAAGCACCCCATACGGCGTGGCGCTTGGCAGGCCCTCGCGTGGACCTTCTTGCTCGATACGGCGCTTATCAATAGCTACCTTTTACAGCGGGATGAAGAAAGAAGCAATTGGAAGTCGTACAAGGCACAAGATCTGTGGCGAGAGCAGGTGTGTAAGGAGCTGATCGTCAAATATCACTGCGACGGATCTGGAAGGAAGGGCTTTAAGCCTGGAGACGCATTTACGCCTATTTCACAGCATAAACATGTCAAGCGAAATAAGCGGTCTCCCTGTAAGGCATGTAAAGGTCATCAAGTGGGAAACGCCTCAACACAAAGCCCGGCTCGGCCTGCATTGGGGGCAATTGATCCAATGCCCGACCGAAGAGGAGGCAGACTGAGTGGGGTTGTGATATCTGTGATGTAGCTATTTGTACACTTCCAAATTGCTGGTACCTCTATCACAAGCCAATTTGGGAGTAAATTGAAGTACCTTTGATCCGGTGGCACCCGATTGGCCTAAACCCCTGCGATTTTGGCCCCACGAGCCACTCGACACTCGAAGGGATATGTGTAGTCTTATCGCAACGGTTATATACTAATTATATTCCGGCGCCCGGGCGCCGGTCCACTGGGAGCTGGGCCGCATAAAAGAGTGGGTTAAGATGTTACATCTCACTCGCTGTGTTAGATGACGTTTGAAGATTCCTAGTTTCACAATATCGTTAAATTACGACATAGATTCTTGTATGATTATTAATCAGGCAGGGTATGCGCTTAAAATGTCTCAACACGCTACGTCAATCCAAACTTGTACTCTCAAATTTACAAAGCATTCAAAGACACCCTTTCTCCTTGTTAAGGAAATTTCATTTATTTCAATTATAATCATGTCATCTTTAGATAGAAAAGTAATCGCCATCACAGGGGGGCGCCTCCGGCATTGGACTCTCCATAGCCGAACTGGTCTCCAAACGAGGTGCAAGAGTATCCATTGCAGATGTTCTAGAGACGCAGCTAGCGCAGGCTGCTGAGTTAATCCGAGCAAACGGAGGCCAGGTTGTTACCCATGTCGTTGATGTGCGAAGGCCCGAGCAGATTGACGCCTGGATGAAGGCGACGATAGCTGCCTTTGGACGGCTAGACGGCGTCGCAAACATGGCCGGCGTGAGCCCCAAAAAGCCATGCCCTAGAGGTATCGTCGACCAGGATCAAGATGAATGGGAGGTACAATACAGATGAGTCGGTGATCACCCTTGAGGGCAAGAGTTGCTGACGGTATCAGTTCGTTCTGGGAGTAAACCTGACCGGAATGATGAATTGCCTTCGCTCGGAAATGCAGCACATTTCCAACGGCGGTAGCATTGTTAACGCAACAAGTATCATGGGCTTACAGGGAGCTCCCAATTCTAGTTCGTATGCTGCTTCGAAGCACGGCGTCATTGGGTTGACTCGCTGTGTGGCTAAAGAAGCCGGCGCAAGGGATATCAGGGTTAATTGCATAGCCCCGTAAGTCATAGGTTCCTGCACATACCTTCTTGTCTATCAAGGAATGAGGCTAATCAAGAGACAAGTGGCTACATAGAGACCCCAATGTTCACTTCAGCCATGGGCGAAAAGGGTGCTGAACTGGGCAAGACAGTTCCTCTGGGGCGGATCGGACAACCTGGAGAAGTTGCATCTCTTGTGGCATTCCTTGTCGATGACGAGTCCAAGTACATTACCTCGTCAGTTCTTACCGTAGATGGTGGGTGGCACGGGCTATAATAGCGACTCAATGCCCACGCCAATCATATGAATGATGGATATGTTGGGTAAGAAGGATGTAAGAAGGATATGATGCTACGACGTGTGAAGATGAGTGTCCTTTGTTGCTATTGAGCAAGCTTCGCCCTTGGTGGGGAAGAGAGAAATCTATCTAGATAGATAGATACTCGATGGACAATGATTCTCCGCTAGCCATACACATAGAGAGCTTCTTGGAATAGGACAGGATGGCATTCTTGACATAGACAAGAGATTTGGTTTTCTAAAGACCCATCCAGGTTACGATGGCAGTACATTGTCAAATTTTGTAGCCGAAAAAATTGGGAAAGAACGGCGGTTTCTTGACTCATTTCAACAGCAGTCAGAGGCAAATAGCTGCCCCGAATGCATGTAAGACCTTGCGAGGTACGTAGATGTCACGAAAACCCTACTAACGCTTCACATGGCCAACCGAAGGTACAGGATCGCTCATAAATACATGTCTAATTCCCTTCGTAGTCTGTAGACTCCTTGACACAAATTCTAACGTTGTCCGGTCGAATAAAATTGCCTCCATCAGCCTTCAATCTATCTCCATTTTCGCCTGCGTATAGAGATGCGTTCCATTTATCTGCTGTATTCTCATCTACCCAGGTGAGCTCAGTAACAACGTCGAAGTCGAAGAAGGGAGCTGTGTCGGGTGACACTGTATCGTGGCGGACATAATGGCGCTTGTACGACAATGGTTTGTAGCGATGATCCCCCAGCGAGTAGACCAAGGGTACATGCTTGGTTTCGTAATAGTCTCGGAAGGCTTCCAGTGTGAGGTCCGGTTTTTTGGACAAGAAATAGAGTCGCTCAAAGACCATTGTTAATAGATTTTCAGTTCGTAGACAGTTTGATGTGTTCAAGGGTGATCGTAGTTGATGCTTGGGTTATAACCACGCTCCTTGTTTAAATCATGCCGGAGCCATGATTAGCCATGTGTCCATTGCCTTTCATGAAGTATTGGGGTAGCATTGGTGCATCGCTCCGGCTTTTCCGAGTCGGCACAAAAAGATACGACACAAAAAGATACGACAAGGAAAATGCGTCCCACCTCCTACTTAGACGTCGTAAATTTACGATGCCACTCACTTCAGGTACCCGGAACATTTTTGTTCCTGCTCTGAGGCTACTATCCGCTATACCAGCGGACGATCGTGTTGGGAATATTGCCGTCTCTCTTGCTATCTTTAGTCGAAAAGGTATTCGCCTCTCACCTCAGTCTCAAATTTGGGAATTATGCCTGCTCAACTTGCACAAGAATGGCTCCAATTCGAAGCCACAATTGGGGCCAGGCCGTTGCCTCCTGGCAAAACCGTCGCAGAAATCAAGGAGAACAGCGCGAAGTTAGCCACGGGCCCGCCGCCAGACCCGAACTCGTCCACTACTCTAAACATTCGTATGTCAACTTCAGCGTTGTAGCGTCAACTGTTGTCTGATACCATCAATGTTAGGGGATGGTGTTGTCGGAAACCGCAGCGTGCCCATTCGTGTATATGCCCCGAAACAAGGTGTCGAATCGCTCCCTGTGGGGATCTTGTGAGTAGCTCTCGATTCCAATAGCCTAGCCAAGTGCTGATGAGTTCATGTGTATTTAGTATGCGTATGGTCTTTTATTATCTTTTTCAAACACAGTTACTTATGTGCTTTTAGACGGCGGAGGCTGGTGTGTCGGCGATCTATCTTCTGATGATGGTTAGTACATGTGTTTGCTTCTCTGCCTACAAGGCGCATGCAACTAATGTCCATAGCCCTTGCACGCCATATCGCTGAATCCGTTCCGATGGTTGTGGTGTCTGTCGATTACAAACTCGCGCCAGAGCACAAGTGGCCAGCATCCTTGCACGATTGTGTCGATGTGGCCAAATGGGTTCGTTATTCCGCCAATCTTGACGCGTCTAGATGGAATTGCTGATAAATGCTTGAATGCATACTAGGCGCAAAGCAAGTATACTGAGTTAGGAGCTGATGTCTCCAAAGGCCTGATCTTTGCTGGTGTATCTGCCGGCGGGCAACTGTCAATTTCCACCACGACTCAGTTGCTTAGTGAGGGTATTCCCGTCCGTGGGGTTGCCACTTTTGCCCCTCTCACCTTGTCACCGGCAGCGGTAACCCAAGAGCTTGAGGCCAGCGGAAGATACAGATCCTATACTGAGAACGCAGATGGACCCCTGGTATCTCCCGAGATTTTGGACGTGTTTCTGGGTAAGTCGGCCCAACCCAAGTGAACGGTCATGGTGTGGTTTCGAAACCTTTTACTGACACGTAGGTCTATGTAGAGGCTCTCGGAGCCGATGCGAACGATGCGTCTTTCTCTGTTCTCTTTAACCCCAATCTTGCCAAGTTCCCTCCTACGTACGTAGCCACATGCGGGGCCGACATTCTTCGTGATGATGGGCGCCTCTTGGTGGAGGAGTTGAAGAAGAAAGGGTAATGCGTACCTGGTTCCCGCTAATGGATGTTCACGCTAATTTATTTCTAGGGTCAGTGTTAAACATGACGAATATCCTGGATATCCGCACGTCTTCTGGATGATCCCTGGTCTCAAGATTCTTGAAACGTTCTATTCAAACGTTACTGCTGGGTTTCGTTCTATCATCTAGGAGATCAGCTTATTAGGAAAAACAGCTACCGTATCTATAAGCAGGCTTGTGCGCCAAGGGGTATACTGATATGTGATGGTTCAAGCCTTTATTAGTGAATGCCGAAGGAGAAACTACATCACACCAAATGACGGTATAAACAGTCCGAATAGTAGATCAATGAAACCAGTTAAGCGCTGCTTGACTTTCCCTGACTGTACAATCGAGCCAATTAGTTCTAGTAAGTACAACATTAAGCAACCCAATCCCATGTTTGAGGAACCCTCCTCGTTATCATAATGTACCAACTACAAAGCTTCGTACCTTTTCAATATTCAAACTAGGTCTGACAGATTCCCTGGGTTCGTTTCCGGATCCTTTGCCCATTCTTTGTGAGGTAAAAAGAAATAACAATAGCGGCAAGTGAAATGAAACCCAAAACTGAGTTCCCCCATCCATATCCAAGGTCATTGTATAGTGCTGGCCCAGCAAGCGGAAGGACTCCAGCGACAAGAGATCGGAGGGCAGTTAGGACTGCGACGGCGGATGCAGCGTAGACGGTATAGCAGTCAACAAGATATAGCTGGATGGCGATGAAGACGCTCAAGGACCCAATGCTGAAAGGGACAAGTCCTATAATCGGAACAATCCAGTGAGCCTGCTTCTCAACCGACCAGCCATACCAGAAGAAACTGATTGGAATAAAGCAAGCAAAAAAGTCATTCCAGGGAGCCTCATTTCGGGCTCAAATTGACCATTGTTACGCGCCGTCAACTTCTTGATTAGCCGGTCAGATGTTAAAGCCGTCACCGCCAAGCCGATGAAGGAGCCAACTCCGTTGCCCAAATAAGCAAGTCCCCGAAATTTGTGTGGAGAAGCCGTATTGGCTTATGAAGACGGACGAGAGAGTTGTAAGTAGTAGGTAAAAGAGCCCATAGATGAAACTCATATAAGTCGAGAAGAAGGAGACAATTGGTGAAGTCACAAATAGCCTGAGAGGCCGCACCAAACCTGATCTCAACACGTGCTTCACCGATGTCGGAGTTTGATCATCGTCAAGACAGCTACGCAGGTCAGGTCGTTGCAACTCTTTTCGGAGGCGGGCAGTTTTGCGTCTCATGAAGACAGGAGCGCAAGTCTCAGTGGTAGTGATCTCAAGTACCAGAGAAGTGGCCCCGGAGGCGATGAGCAAGATCCAGAAAACCCATCTCCATCCCAGGTGTTGGCCGATAAACCCGCCACATATGGGCCCGAGGACTGGACCTATCAAGGGGCCAAAACTCCAGACTGACATTGCCAACCCACGTTCCTCGATGGAAAAAAGGCCCGCAATCATGCCGGGAACTAGTGCCAAGGGTCCAGAGCCTCCAAGCCCAGCCAAGAACCGGAAGATGATGAGTGATGCGATGTTGGGGGCGAGGGCGCACCCTATTTGCCAGAGGACGAAGAACCAGTTCGTGGTGGACAACATGATTCTACGTCCGTAGATCTCACTCAACGGAGCAATAACAAAGGGCCCGATCTATAGTGACAAGTTGTTCAGTAACAAGTCGATATTAAAGCGGACTCATGGGTTGGCTTACGGCATAACCAAGGTCAAAGATACTAACGGTGAATGCAAGCACAAGTTGACCTTGTTCATCGAACTCTTGGCCCATGTAACTTGCGGCTGGAGCAAACATGCTAGAAGCTAAGGGAGAGATGGTTGTGGCGACACTAACGAGCAGCAGCAGACACACCATTTTCGCGCGCGGCTGAAGTTGAGGGGGTTCTTAGGGTCGCCTTGACTGTCCCAACTAACAAGGCCTTCGTCCAGGTTTGCTATCGGATGAACTACCGCCTAGGGCTCGCTCTTTAGTGGAGTTGCGACGGAAGGGCTATCTGTCATTGTCGGCGTCGAGGCTTTTTCTGCCTTGAGAGCTGTCAGCGCAAAAGTCTCTTGAAGACTATGTCTCGTCTCACCTTTTCCAGTTGTATCTCAGCCATAGCGATCGAATTAGCCTGGCCGGGGTCTGCGCGAACGGTCGTGTCAGGCAAACGGGGCTTGGGTATTTCGAGACAAGGGGTCGAGGCTGTATTGTTTAAAAAGGCCAGATTCCAAGGAGTTCCATAGGAAAAGCGCACTCGGGGATCCGGATACTCCGAGGAGCCCGACACCGCGCCATAACCAAAATACGTTAATCTCGTGTAATATCCAAACCACCCAGCCATTGGCTTGTGAACGTACTCACTTTCATTGGCAATACTCATCAATGCTCCTCCCAGTGGTCCTGGCATCGTATTTTACAATTAGTTGATTTGCGGACCTTGAACGCGAAGACAGTGTGAATAACCGACAACCTACCCCGCTTATCTACCAAAGAGTGACAGCACCAAACTACCATCGTGCTTCTGCCGCTATACGACCTGTTACTAATGGCCCAAGTGCTGTCGAGAGGTGCGCAGGGCTTTCCTTGCGGAAGCTAGATATGTACTGTCCCTAGCCACCGGCGCTGAAAGGTCACATAGAAGCACTTGAAGTCAAAACTTATGTTGAGACATAGATTTAACACGTCGTGGCCGAACTAGGCTCTACAGCGCCGTGAACAGGGCTGGGGTGGGTCGACATATTCTTGATGCAGGTTGAGTCAGAATAGCCATTTTATTGATCCACGACTATTTTGTTTCCCCATCGCCTCTTCAGTCATATGCTTCAATTCTTCCTTGACTTTCCCCCGTCTCACTTGATTTTGTTATTCTATCTTCGCCGTACAGAGTCTCACAACTCTGCCTGTGAGGGAATGGTCACGTGATTCACAACGTTATGAATAGGGAGTAGTTTTATTGGGGTTGCCTCACGTGATGACCACACTGCACAATAGACTTCCCGGCTCGGACGGTTCACTGAGGGGTTTTCTTCCCTCCTGCAACTGCCTCACGGGGAGTCAATTGCTCGCCTCGGCAGGTGTCTCGTCATCTCTCACGCAGTCGAGACTCGACTTTCACCCCCCCACCTTCCCTCTGTATATAGCACTACTACAATATACAGACACTTGCCTCCCTACGAGGGAGCGCGGACGGGCCCTCTCTGACGCTGCGGTCTAACACGCTTACGCATAAGACCGCAGTGACAGGTGACCCGTTGCGGCCAAACTACACACACTCTGCCCTCTTGACTGCGTGAGGTCACCAATAAAGTGTCATTTTATGAATTTTATGTAAATAGCTTGAAGTCAGAGTTTTCCTTAGGAATCTCTTTCTCTCCTTGTAAGCAATCATTTTACCCAAGCTGCACCCGACCTCGTTCGTGCTCTTGTACCGTCACACTGCCAGTGGTTTTGGGCCCGTTTCCCAAGATATTTTTGCCGCACCATCGATAAAAGGATTCGTCTTGCCTATGCCATTAGAGTCTTGGCCAATGAAGCTCACCGGGAAGCCGACATCAAAGGGAACAACGCTCTCGAGCTTCTGCACTTGCTCTAAGGTCAATGAAATGTCGAGCGCACGGAAGTTGTCCTTTAGATGCTCGACTTTGCGGCCACCGATGATTGGGAATACTCGGCCAGCTTTATGAAAGACATTGGCCAGAGCGACAGCCGTGACAGTCACGTCGTCGCCGTGTTGCTTGGCCACTTCTTCTAATGCCTCACTGATGGCAGCTTTGACCGGAGTTTGCTCCTTGCCAATCACCAGTTTGGTTGCGGATATGCTGTCCTGCCTTCTGGCGTTCCTTGATCGCTTCCTTGCTCTGAAGCCGGCCCCCGCCCAATACTCCCCCAGTGTGGCTAACAGACCGACCGTCTGACAGACCGTCTGACAGACCATCTTCAGACCGCAGACCGACCGACCAGCAATTGTCGTCAGACCGACAGACCGGAGCTGCTGGTCGGATTGGGTGGTCTGAGTTGGTCTGGGTTAGGGGTTTCCAGGACTCCCATTGGCCGACTCAGCCTTAACGCACCCGTACCACCCCCACTCTTTTTGCGGGTGCGAGTTCGCAGTGCCATATTAAGTGGGGCATGGCAAGGGTAGCCAATGAGGGCATCAGATAATCAGACCTAGACCGACAGACCGGGAGCCTCGACAAACCCAGACCGACAGACCGGAGGGGCCGGTCTAGGTCTGTCGGTCTGTTAGCCACACTGTACTCCCCAGGGAGCAAGAGCCATGCCGTAGTGCTTCGCCATGGGAATGATGTCCCTCTCAAAGTCTCGGTGGGGATGCTCCATTTGCCCTGATAGATGCTGAAGGGTGTCTTGGCGCGGGCGACGGCGTACTCATTGGCTGCAGCAACAACTCAAGCCGGCGTGTCTGAGACCCCCAGATAAAGTACTTTGCCTTGGAGAACCAGACTATGTAGAGAATCCATAATCTCGGGGATTGAAGTCGACCAATCCTACACCCACGTTAGCAAGGCGTCACACACACACACATGCAGTCGGCCAGTCATTTCAACTCACCCACATATGCAGGTAAAGGATGTCTATCCATTCTGTCTGGAGCTTCTCTAGCGAATCTCTGACTGACATATGAAGACTTCGACGATGATTTCCAGAGTGATTGACGCCAATGCCGGGGCCCTGCTCATAAAGCTTGTACGCGAGAGTATACCTAGCCCAGAAGTTCGAGTTACTCGTTCTCCAGATGGTTGGTTGGTTGGTTACCTACTTTGTAGCAATGACTAACATATCTCGATTCTTCCGCTCTCGCATCCACGCACCTAGGAAGCGCTCCGAGTTCTCATTCTGGTAATTATTCTACCAGGAATGTCTATTAGCTCCAATGCCATCAATAGGAACCATCCACCGAAAGCGAGCGAGTGAAGAAGCTTACTGCGGTATCGATGAAATTACCCCCGGCTGCTGTGTAAGCGTCTAGTAGTCTGAAGGAATCTTCCTTGTTTGCGCTGGGCATCACCTGGCGTCAGCTTTTGTCAGTTTTTTCTTGTCTGTTTCCGATCGTGGCAGTTGTCTAGTCGGCCAGCGGGAACCATGACAATGGATCTCACCTCTGACCAAGCGCCTCCAAGAGACATTGTTCCCAACTGCAAGGGAGACACGCGAATTCCCGCAGTGGACGACAGAATCCTGTACCGGCTCATTTTTGAAGGACCTGCCATTGCTGCTACAAGACTGATGGCTGTGAGATTGATGGATATTGAAAGTGAGCTCTGAGTAATTGACAATATTGAGAGGGATAGTGTGCAAGGAGTTGGCCTCTGGAGGAAAATCCATGGCTAGGGAGGTGGCTCAGATCGGTTTATACGATCCGCGCACAAGGGCCGCCACCGCGCCTGTCCCCACGACTCGTAAATAACCGACAGCAATAGGATTGAACTCTCGGGTAAGCAGTCAAGAACCAATGTACAAGGGAAAGCTGACTAATGCATTTTTCGGAGATGGGTCTGCTCCTGGACGAGGGTAGCATTTCATCTATAAGTAAAGCTCTTCCATTCAGCCTCTGACGTTAAGATGAAGTAACTGAAAGACAACCCAATCCCGTTTCCAAGCTACCCAACTGTTCACCATACGTCTCATCTATTAAACATGAGTCAGTCTACCGATACAACCTATATTGCTCCTTTCGCCGTGTTGCAGAGCACCAGGTCTGTGGACGCTCAAATCAAGTTCTACAAGTCCATCGAGTATGTGATTGATGAGGGCTATGAGCACTTGGAAGGTATGCTTGGTTACTTGTTTGAAGTAATGCATCGATGCTCACCAGGTAATCTACCAGAAATCCCCGAGCAGTGGTTCACGGCGCGAGGTGTGAAGAGGGGCGACCTTCAAAAGACCGTGGCTCTCAGGCTGCCAAATGACCCCTACATGCACTTGATCTTGCACCAGTGGTCGAATCTCAAGGAGACCGAGGGTTGGCCAGCCCCCTTCAACCAGGTTGGGAGCCGCGGCTGCAGCCTTCTAGTGAGGGATGTGCGCTCAGAACTGAATCGCATTCGAAGGGACTTTCCCAAGCTTACCATACTCCACGAGCCCTTTACAATCCGGCGCAAATGGGGTAAGACAACATCAGTCCTCCTCAAGGACCCCGAGGACTTATGGTTGGAATTGGTCGAGGTCGAAAAGGGCTCCGTCTTTGACCCAGCCAATGCCAAGCCTCCTCCGCCAAACGCTAGAACCTGGTTGCACTTTATGCACATGTGTGTAAGCTTCAAAGAGACGTCGAAGTTCTATGGATCGTTTGGCAATACTCACGATCACGGTGTTGACTTTCGCCCAGAAACGGGCTTTCATCCGTGGGGATTCGAGTATTTCGCCAAACAGCAAAAGGAGGCATTTGGAGTTACTATGGGAGCTGAGGACGACTACGATATCAGTTTCTACAGAGCCGAGACAGACTGCAGCCAGATGCACATTGAGCTGCTACAACTGCCGAGTGAGTCATCAATCATTGGCATCGCATGTCTTTCTGTGGCTAACCTGTTGACCTTACTTTGTGTTATAGACCTTAAGAACCCAGGTCCGGTACCCACCTGGAGCCAGCGCGGCATTTCTCGATACTGCATCAAGACCAAAGACTATGCTGGAGCACTCAAGAAGGCAAAGGCCGATGGACACAAGATCTATGTCGAAGACCAGAGAGGTATGTTACAACGTCTGGATACCTCGACCGTTTTAATCATTCTGTCACAGGATGCCTGAACTGGGGCGACTCTCAGTGGTTCTTTTTTGCTGATACCGACGGAAACATTGTTACTCTTGAAGAATGGTTTCCCCAGCGTGAGTGGGGAGAGAGATCGTAGAGGGCCGCTGGAACTTGAACGGCAACCAGTTCGGTGGTCGCATGCATGAGGAGTCAATAGCCCACGAGTCAACTATGTCAAATATCCATACCAACAGCTTGCCATGGAACCCTCTGATGCCATCTACTCCAGAAGCGGGATTTTCGCTGTAACTAATCCTCGGGATCTATAGCCTTTAGAGAATTTGGATTAGCAAGACGCAAAATCATCACAGCATCTCATTTATTCGGATTGCATGGGCTTACTAACTAAGATAGAATCTCATGTCCTCTAAGCTCGTCATGGCTGAGACAATCAAATAGTCACGCAATATGGCTCGGGCGAATCTCCTCCTTGTGCTCTCTTATGACATGTTGACAACAATAGAATCCATGTCCAAGCCAATGCCCATATCGAGTTCCATCCAACTGTCATCTTCAGGAAGGTTATGCCCCTCGAGCCAAAGCATATCCAGACCGTGGTCAGCTTCATCAGGCGGCGAGCAAGATCGCTCTTGGGCCGTTGTGCTTGCAAAGGCGGCAGATGCAATGGACCGAGGGTCCGCGGGGAGGTAGTCTTGAACAACGGACTTTGTGCCGGTGTTGAGGCTTTGAGAATCTTGGCCTTTTGGCCGTGTGTTTACGCTTGGCATCCGGCGGATTCGTTTTCTCTTGTCTGAGGCCTTACTGGCTAAGGGGGCAGAATCTCGCTTCAGCCCCGGACTAGACGTTGTCGAATTGGATGGAGTGGCGGGTGGCGGGTTGCTAGCCTCACGAATCAACACCGCCAACTCCGGATAGTACTCGGCAAGGCGAGAATCAACCCCGAAGCTTTGCAGGTCATTTACGGCCTTTTCAAATTCCGGGCCCAAGCAAATGTCGGACATGTCTGCCGTCAGCATAAAAGCGATTCCAGTATCCACGTCGTCGCGGGTTTGCATTTGGAGACTCTGGGCCAGTTTCAAGTAAACATCGGCCATATCGTACTTGGTCCAGTTCGTCGTCATATGCGTCCGTAGTTGAGGCCTTTTGATACTGGTAGTCAGCTCCTATCGCCTCTTGTAGGAACGAGCGATCACGAGACGAACCAGATCATGAAGTCGATAATATCTGGATGATCCAAATGAAATTGTAACGGCACCGGTTTTTTCCAAGATGGCATCCTTTCGTAGTTCTCTACGGTGGGGAAAATGAGCAACTGTCGAGGAGCAGGATGGTTAGAAGCATCATCAGTGGGGTGAAGAATGGCTTAGCAATCACCAGGAAATATGTATAGTCCCCCCAAAATACCGATGCGTACTCCAAAGAAGTCTTGATAAACTTCCTCCATATTCGACACCTCTCGTAGGCGCAGACTGCAACCGCTCGGCGCAACCGCTGCGGCTCAGATAGCAGAAGCGGCTCTTGATCAGCTGAAATACGCGGGGGTGGAATTTCAAAGCCATAGAGCAGGTTCTCCAGTATATCAGGGAAGAGGGTCTTGGAGAGAGCGCGCTCGTTCAGTTGGTCTACATGTAAATCAGACTGGGCCTTTCCTCTCAGGGATTTGTAAACATACCGATTGTCATGTTCCATGGCTCTTGCTTGAGCCCAGTGCAATCCAACAGCAGTTGAAGCCCGCAGTCGGTGTACCTACGGAGAGACTTCCAAGTCATGGCGGACTCTAGGAGCTCATTGACTGGAATGGGTGAATCAGCAGACCTGGCAGTGCCCATATGCTGATACAGCTGACGAAATACGGAGCTCCTGGAGGATTCGGGTCGGCCGAACATGGCCCCTATCTGGGGCAAGTCGTCGTCGTCGGGAAGACAGGTGAGCGAATGAGAGGATTCAGTCTGCCTGGGGTTGCAAGGGTTTATTCCGAACCAGTTCCCCGAATTCAGATCGTTCCAGTCATCGTAGCCGGACTCGAGGCAGACCTTTACCTCGTCCACGATGGATTCCAAACTTGTCCGGTAGCCGGATATCTTGGCTCGGAGGGCAGCGTTGTCCTGTAGCAGGCAATTGATCAAGGTCCCCAAATGTCCTGACGAAAGAAGGTTAATGTGGCGCCCTGTCTCGGCCATGATATACCTGGACTGCTGACGCAGTCGACGCTGGGTGAGCTTGTCGCTTAGTCGCTTTTTGGCGAGTTGCTTGTCGGTCAACTTGTCCTTCCAGCTTGAGGCCGGCATGATGTGATGCTGAAATGATGCGCGCTATCTGACTAGGGACTTGGCTTAGCAGGTTATGAACCGTAGCTATGGAGCAAGATAGGTAGCAGCTTGGAAGACAGCGGGTAGCGAGATGCGTAAAGCGAAATGTGAAGGGTTCTGTGGGTGCTCGTATGAGGAATGTGTGTGCATAACGAAGCTATCTAAGGCTGTGCCGGCTGTAGCGGGGGATGACCCCACTGGGGATCGGTGGATGCCTTAGGCACCCAACCGCCTAACAGGCCCTATCTCAGATTCGTCCACCCGAAACCGAACTGCGGGGGTTTGGAAGCTAGCCGAGGTTTTCTGGGGTCCAAAGCTAGTGTCGTTTCAAGGGGGGAGTAACTCCATGCCGGTGGCGTTCCTCCTTGGATTTTCAGGTGTTGTCCCCCGTCACCGCAATTCTCGGTACGACTCGTAAACTGCGACGTCGTATTGACTATTACGTCTCAGGTACGTCACCTTTTATATCCAATCATGACACACGTCCACCATCCCCTAAATGACCGCGAGCTGTTGGAGAAGTGGCATGCATGATGATGTTACACAGGCAGCCACCTCAAAGGGAAGATGTCACCCCATGATTGTTACAACCCCCGTCACACGAGAACTCGCCACTGCCCTTGCACGTGACCCCAGGTAAGCAACCAATCATAGAAGGAGCGACACCCTGTATCGCTCCAACACGCAGGAGCGACTTTTCAACATCGCTCCCGCAAAAGAGATGTAGTATATAAAGTCGCTCATTTGCACATTTCCTATTTCCACTTGGCTCTCTAGCTTTCAATACAACTTGATTACTCAAGAATACTTCTTGACATTATCAGACGTGATTCGCCACCCTACGCTCAGTTCGTTGCGCCCCGTTACAACTGCCAACATAAACCAATCAGGTTACGGTTTACTACGTTGGGAACCTTGACCGTCACACCCTACAACTGTCAGACAGTGCGCCCTCACTAGGTCACTGAAGATGAAAGTGTTGCATATGCCTCTACCCAGATTGTCACACGAGTGCACCACAAGAGTCAGAGGGGTGTTACAGATCTGTTGCAGGTTCGGCAGGTCTAGTATCGTAGCCTCTCCTCGTCAAATATAATGAGGACGAAGAAGGAAGAAGACGAGGAGACAGAGATGAATCAATCAATAATCTGTTCTTCTCCATCTTGAAATCATCATTCATCTTGACTTACCACCCTCGTATCCGACAGATCTTGAGTGCATTGATGAGGTTCCTTGTGTTCGTCCTCCTTGTCCTTCGTTCTCCCTCGTTGTCTTTGTATCTGAGGGCGAAAGGCCAAGATACTAGACCTGCTGATCCTGCAACAGACCTGTAACGCTGTTCTGACAATTCTGGTATCATGGGGTGATATCTTCCCTTGAGGTGGCTGCCTGTGTAACATCATCATACATGCCACTTCTGTTGAATATGTGGAGTGTCACGTGTGGGTCAAGGATCTTGAGATTAAAAGCAAGTCCTTCAGGGGCAGATACTGAACGAGAACACGAACACAACACGAATACACTGATTCAACCCAATGGACCGAATGCACGTACTGTCGGACACAACTACGAGGAAAAGCGAAGCGCCTCTTAGTTTGGCCCCACAGGGCCGACCAACGGGTAACTAGAGCTGTAGAACCTCTTTATTTATAGTTATAGAGAAAAACCCACAGGGGAAAAAAAACTTTATGCTACCTATCTACGCTGCTTGCGCGCGCTCCCTTTTTCGTGCGGTGATGTTCGCGCTGATCGCAAACTGGTTCATCCTACTCCCTTATTGATCCGCATAAGTAAAGCCTTATAGAATATAGTCACTAGACTACTCTAACTATTTCTTCTATTATATGACTTGCTTGATCGATTTGTGAAGATGTATGATGTCCTGGTAACATCGGTATATACTTTTCTATAAGAGTCAGGAGGAGGCGAGATCAAGCCCCACTTGGCGGAACGTTCTTACGAATCGAATCGAATCACTACGTATCGAATCAATACGAATCGAATTTATACGATTCAAATCTTGCGCAGGCATTAGATAATCGCCAGCCACATCGACAAATCCAGATCAGAGTGGAGTATTATTTCTTTTAACTGTTAAACGATATTCTAGATAAGCTCTTCGAGTCAATGGTTTTCTCGTCCTACAGCTATCCTTACTACAACGCAACACTTGCAAAGCCCTACCGATATCTTGATCGTGTCTCTCTCAGCATGTTTGAAGTAATAATCTTGGCAGCTACCCTCTTCATTGTTCTTTACAAGTTTTGGAATCGTCAGCGATATCCAGATGTTCCAGTCTTGAAGGTCTCTTCCCGACCGGGAAAGCTGGGGGAGCTGGATGACATTCAACTCTATGTGAAAGACTCCATCAAACTCTTTCAAATTGCATACGAGAAGTATTCGAAGCACGGGAAGCACTGTCTCTATCGTACCCCAACGGAGATGGAGATGCTTATCGCTCCCAAGTTCTGGAAAGAACTTTCTTCAGCACCAGATGACATCGTTAGCTCCGCTATGGCTAATACCGAGGTGAGTGATTTGCCTCTCTTGAGTGCTATCTATCGCTGCTCTAACGATTTTTGCTTGCAGACCATGCAATTCAAGTGGACACTCCAGGAGGACCTGATGTTCAAGAACTTTCACGTAGACAAACCCTTGACGAAGCTGACGAGAAGCCTCGGGGCCCGTCTCCCGGATATCCTTGAAGAGGCTCAGATGGCCATCAGTGCTTACTTGGGCCACCTTGATGATTGGAAACCTGTTCCCCTCTCCGAACCTAGCTTCAAAGTTATCGCGCGAACTGCGAACCGCCTCTTTTTTGGGCCTGAACTTGCCCGTAACGAGGAGTTTCTTAAACTTTCTATCGAATACACGACCATCATGTTCGGGGGCGCCAGTTTGATAAAGAATTACCCAGATATCCTCAAGACTCTTGTTCTGAGATGGAAAACGGGCATTATTGCAGCTAATAAGCTTGCCAAGAAGCACCTGGCGCCCTTCTTCAAAGCCCGCCTGACAGAAAAGAAGCGTTACGCCGACCAAGGTCAACTCGAACTTTGGAACAAGGTCAAACCGGATGACTCGGTACAATGGGTTCTAGACGCCGCACCACCGGAAGAACTGAACAACTTCACCAGCCTCACCAATCGAATGCTTCATATCAATGTTGCGGCTGTACACACCAGCACCGACAACTTCTTGAACACGATGCAAGTTCTCTCTCTAATGCCCGAGCTCCAGCAGGAGCTTCGAGAAGAAATCTTGGAAGTATTTGCGGGGGACGGCGGTTGGACCAAGCAAACCTTGACCCATTTGAAGAAAGTAGACAGCGTGATGACTGAGACGGCAAGATACTGTCCAGGTGCAGCGAGTGAGTCGTTGACCACATTGTTGATTCATTAGTACTGACGCCACCCAACACAGCAAGAACAAAGCGCAGGGTTCTCAAAGACTTTCGGTTGAGTGACGGAACTCTCATTCCCAAGGGCCTAATAGTCTACTGGAATTCTGCCCCGTTTGCTTTGGATCCAGAGGCGGTGGAGGATGGAGACAAGTTCGATCCTTTGAGGTTCTACAAGATGCGCCTTGAGCCTGGGCAAGAGAACCAGCACCAGTGGGTCATGTTCTCCCAGCTCAACACAACCTTCGGCACCGGGAAACACGCCTGCCCAGGAAGATTCTTCGCGGCCAACGAGGTCAAGACGGTTCTGGTCCTTTTCCTTATGAGATACGAATGGCGCATGGCTTCCGACCATACCATTGAGGACATCTTCCGGGGAACGTGGCATAATGAGCTTCGCGTCTCGAGGCAGGATGTCGTCCTTGAGTTCAAGTCACGGGCCATGAAGTTGCCGGAGAATCTGAAAGACGTCTTCTAAGTCATATCTTTGGCTCAACTGGAGGAGGAAAAATTGTCAATTCCGCTTTTGAACGCTAGAACTTTGTGTTCCGAACACGGCTCTGGCTTGGTGATCTGATGAAACCGAAGGGTTAACCTGAATAAGAGTTAGTTCCAGGAAAATACCTCGGCATTGTACGCTGCCGATCTTTTCCTCCTACTACAAGCTCTGACTAGTGAGGGTCGATGGAGCGAGGCCTCGCAAGGAGATGAATCCCGGTGATGCGCACTCCTCAACCAGCTGGCGACGATTGTCAGCACTTGTCAGCAATTCAGATCCAGCTACTGAAACTCCTTTCTTGTATAACTATGACATCCACTACTTTGGCAGTCACCACAAGGATCCAATAGTTTTAACATTCACAGATGTATGAGATCTATGTCGATACCTCAAAGCTGCCTCTAAGATAGATTCTCGTTGACAAGGCTTTCGATATCACGAATTTTCTTGATCTAAGGCCACTTGTATGGGCTTGGATTGTCACTTGGCACAAAGAATAGCCGATGCGGACACAGATAGGAGCATAAGTGACGATCAAACGTGTGAGACAATGTCAATTGTATGCGCACGCGTTACTTCAAAGTTTGGCCCAGAGCACCCTTCAAACTAGAGAGGAAGAGCTGATTGAAGGAAGAGTCCATAACCTCGACAACATTGCCCCACGGATCTTGAGTGTAACAGGATTTGTGTCCCGGGACCGGCTCAGTCATTTGTCCTACGACCTTGCCCCCAGCCGCAACAGCCTTAGCGACTGTTGCCTCAACATCTGGGACAGTGAAGCAAAAGTGAAAGACACCACCCTGAGTGTAGGTATTAGGATTCCAATCTATTCTTTTCGCCGGTCCGTTGTATAGTGGATCTACGAATTCGAAGATTTCGACGCCGACGTCGTTGCCAGCCGAGAGAATGGCCAGCTTGACTTCGTTCAACTCAGGACCATAGACTACCCTTATCAGAAGATGCGTTTTCCACGTTTATCGCTCTTTCAGTGGAAGGGTACTCACTGGCAGTCATGAGCGGACCCTGCGGGTCGGTTTTCTTGGTTAGTGTCAAGGGCGAAATGACCTTGAACCCAAGAACTTTGGTGTACCATTCAACTGCCGCCTCCCCATCTGGGACGGAAAGAGCGATGTGGTTGAAATTGGCATTGAACTGCGCCATTTTGGTTGCCTTCGTTTTTCCTTTGGTAAAGGTATCAAGATATTCGGGCAACTCGGGACGTTAAGAGTTTGGTCTCGACTGGGAGTGATGGATAAAGAATAGAGTGGCATGCATTGACCAAGGCAATATGAGTGGCGTTGGAGTATGCCAGAGATCTTTTAATAGTGGTGAAATGATGTACGAGTCGTCAAATTGTTCAACTTTTGACGATGTTGCGTTGTGTCGATAAATTCCGAGTCGTCAGACTACCAGCCGTCTCGCTGCTCATTGGTTGGCCTGACCTGACTGATCTGGCATCATGGTTATCTGAGATGTAATAAGAACCTGGAAGGAAATCTTGAGAGAGCGTGCACCTGGGCGGAAAGCACATTTGGTTTCCAGCTAGTCTTCAAGAACGATTTGCACAAAAAAAGAACCAACAATGAGTAACGAGCACCCAACCAACGGCGATACCAATGGCAACTACAGCGTCAAGGAGCCATACGTGGCCCTGGACCAGTACCACTCCCAGCCATCGCATCTGCGAGTTATTTGTGCTGGCGCCGGCGCCGCTGGGATTCTGCTGGCGTATAGGATGCAAAAGTCTTTCCAAAATTTTGACTTGGTTTGCTACGACAAGCAAGTTACGACCCGTGAAAGCTAGTTAGTGAATAGGTGGCTAACTCTAGGCAAGAAATCCTCGTATAGGTGGAACATGGTAAGGAGCAAGTCACGCTTGTCCATTCTACGGAGATTCTCACCGAGTATAGGTACGAGAACAGGTATCCGGGCTGTGCATGCGACTTGTGAGTGTATACCATCCGAACGTCGTCTTCACAATATCGATCCATGGTAACCGTCTAGGCCGGCACACAACTACACCTACCCGTTCGAACCAAACCCAGAGTGGTCAGAGTTTTACGCTTACCATGACGAAATCCTCAAGTACTTTGAGAATTTTGTGGACAAGTACAATCTGCATCGCTTCATCAGGCTGCGATCCAAAGTCGTGAGCGCTGTATGGTCGGAGGAGAAGGGCGTCTGTGAGTCCTCAAGGTTCGAATGGGTCTATCGGCACCATCTAACAACGTGGATAGACGACGTCGAGATAGAGACACCAGAAGGCATAATCAACGACTGGGGGCACATCTTTGTTAATGGCTGCGGTTTTCTCAACGACTGGAAATGTCAGCTTGGTTCCGATTCACACTACAACATGTTGGGTTACTGATCAACTATCCAGGGCCTGATATCGAGGGACTTCACAGCTTCGAGGGAACGCTTCTTCATACTGCAAATTGGGATCCTGGTAGGTCACAGCCAACAACGGAGACTTTGTGTGCTAGGAAGTGAGCTTGTCAGGGGGACTCTGACTAATACGGCGTCAGCCGCAAATTACGATGGAAAGACTGTAGCGGTGATTGGAAATGGCTCTTCAGGAATCCAAGTTGTCCCAGAAGTCCAGAAAAGTAAGTCAATTCTCCATGCATACATGTCCAATCTTGCTTCTATTTTCCGCTAATATCTGTTCTAGCGGCAAAGAAATTGATCACCTTTATGCGGTCTCCCACCTGGTATGTCGAGATGGGCAGCTTCAAATATCCTATCGCATCCTCCGCTAATGCGTCATGCTCCCAGGGTATTTCCTTCTATAGCCGAAGATCTACTCAAGGAAGAAAACGACGAAGCCTCGCAGGAGATTATAGAACGCTCGAGGGAGCAAGCTCAGCACGTTTACACGGAGGAGGAGAAGGCCACTTTTCGCAATGACCCCGACGCATTCCTCGCATACCGAAAGAGAATTGAGGCTTCCATGAACGACAACTACCCCATGTTGTTGAAAGATGATCCTGCCGTCGAAAAAGCTCGAAAATTCCTCACCGAGAACATGCATCGTCGCATTGGGCCAGAACATGAGGACCTCAAAAAGATTCTGATCCCCAGTTGGACACCAGGATGTTAGCAGTTCCCTCTCTTGTGAGTCCAAAGAATTTGCTGACACTCTCTACCTCTGCAGGTCGCCGCGTGACCCCCGGTCCTGGATATCTGGAAGCCCTGACGAAGCCGAGTGAGTAACCGGCTCCACCTCGCGCATGTTAAGCCGAGTTATAGTCACTGACTTTGGAATCAGACGTTAGAACCATCATAAGGGGCGTGTCCCGTTGCGTTAAAGACGGACTTATGGACGATGCTGGCGAGTTCCACAAGGTGGACATGATTATCTGCGCCACTGGGTTCAAGATTGCCTTCGCCCCTCCTTTGTAAGTTCACAGAAAGCTTGCTTGGAGACGGTTTCCGATGACTGCAGTCTAACTAACGTACAACAGCCTTGTCAAAGGAATGAACGGAGTCAACATGGCTGAGGAGTTCAAAGTTGAACCAAAGGTCTACCTGGCCATGACGGTTCCCAAGTTTCCCAATTACTTTGTCGTGAATGGAGTTCGAGGTTGGTTGTGGAAAGCACCGCGAGGCCACTTGGATCTTGTCTCTGACCCACCATTGCAGGAAATTGGGCTGTTGGCAGTGTCTTGGCGTCGGTACGTGTCTTGCGACGGGCCTCCCTCTTCTCCTTCATCTCAGCTAACAGGCACGGCGCATCAGCATGACTGCCAGATAGAGTACATCACCTGGTGCATGAAGCGCATCCAAACCGAAGGAATCAAAGCTTTCGAGGTCAGGCCGGAGCCTATCGACGACCTCTATGAGCATATTGGTTGGTTGCCTTGTAACCACTTGGTTGCCTTGTAACCACTTGGTTGCCTTGGCTGATGCGTTTGACAGATGAGTTTCATAGTCGCTCCATCTGGAGTGATGACTGTAGCAGGCAAGTTGGGCGCACAGACGAATTTTCCATCTGTCCAATCACGTACTCTCAGAAGCTAATCTGGTTGCTTGTGTTTAGCTGGTACAAAGGTGGGGTCAAACACGGCAAGGTTTGGATCTGGGGTGGCTCGGTATGTTGACAAATAATCCTGGTTCATTTACGCGAAGCCCATTTCACTAACCAAGGACTTATGCACAGGGTCTGCACTACATGCGCACTATCCGGATGGTCAGATGGGAGGATTACAAGTACAGATATCACAGGCGGAACGTATGGTCGTTCTTGGGTAACGGATGGACTGGAGCTCAAGTCAAGAAAGACAGGGCCAACGTGACGCCGTACATACGCAATAGCGACACGCCTTGGGAGTTTGATGAGTGAGTCAGTCAAGATTGTCCGCTAGAAATAAGTCACAGTCAATACAAGTCAGAGGTTTTCTTTACGGGTCATCGGAAGAGCTTAATTGTCGATCTCGGGGTGTATCAAGGCCCCGAGCCGAGTCAGACCCTTAGCCCAAGTCCGGGAAATCTCATGCAGAGCGGGGTTGTTACCCCGCATATTCGGGAAGATCAGATGTGCCGAATGCGCACTTGAACCAATATAGGATGGTCTCAACCCACTTCAACCCTCCCAGACAGACACCTCTTCAATCAGCAAAGCACCCATGGACACCACCACAACCGACTGGAAGAAGAAGCTCTCCACAGGCCAGCTGGAGAGGAAACGGCTTGTTGACAGGACAAACCGGCGAAGAGCCAGACTGGGCTCCAAGCAGACACAGGTGGATCTGCGGCAACAGTTTATGGACCTTGTCAACAAGGAAAACTGCAGCCTCCTGCATCGCCTCGTGGCAGAGAATGACCAGCTCCTCAAGATCCATGAACACTGCCAGTCCAAAATTGAGGGTCTTGTTCACTGGAGCCAAGACTGCCTCGAGTTCACCCAGAACCCTTCGTTATCTTTCAAAGCCACCTGCTCTCATGATGGGAACTCTTCTTTCTCTCCGGCGTCGGGACCAGCTGTACAAAAACTGCCAGTAGATTTGGCGTCGCCGATAATCAACCATGGCGGCTTCGACACCGTCCAGCCGTCGTCAAACAACCCCGTCACAAGGCCTCAGCCATCCATCATATCCCAAATATCCTCGACGCTCCGAAAACAACAGGTCAGCCTCAAGCCAGGCTGCTCAAGCAGCGACTTTATTGAGTCAGTCATTACATGGAAGATTGCCAATGGGGAGAGTCTTGGCTCTGAATATCTCATTGCCCATCTTGGACTGGACGATGCGCCCATCCACATGAACATGAGTGAGTACGCTCCCTGCAGCATCTTGCCCAGGAGAAGCTAGTAACGCTATTCCTGACCCTAGGTAAGGTCAGGTCGGCCATCTGCTTGCCCAACTTCTACGAATCACTTCACCGGGCACTCTATCATAACGAGCCGATCCCACACGCCGGTCCTGGTGATGTAGCTCTCGAAAACCTAGATAGGATTCCAACCTTGGTCAAGGAGCGACGCTCCATCTACTATCTCTCATATATACATCTGCAGCAGTATAGGGCGTCCTTCCTGGGCCTGCCCGAGTATTTCGCTGCGTACTGGATCACGTATACCTACGTCACTGTGAGCTATCCCCTAGGGCAGTCTTTTCTAGTGTCTCTGAATGCTAAATTTGTGGTTAGTTCCTCACCTTTCCGACCGAGAATAACCTCAGAAAGTGCCCCGTGTGGCTACGTCCGACGCATGGCCAATTTGAGAATGAGCATCCCGGCAACATTGACTTTTATGCATGGTAAGACATGTCCGTCCTGAGATGTTACAAGGAAAGATCTAACATTGATGGGCAGGCCAATGGTGCGAGAAGAACTGACAAGGGAATGGCCAAAGCACGATATCAGGAGCTTGACGTACTTTGTAATCGAGAATATGGTGCTTTCAGAGTTTCCCGGCAAGCTGGGCTCGACGCAGATCATGCTGAAGCCCGATCTTTCCGACCTAGAGTTGGCCCCGATGTTTCATCAAGGCATCCTCGACCTTCAAAACTACAAGATCAAGGATACTTTCTGCCAGCGCTACCCCGAACTCTTTGGGCTTTTTGGTATATCCGACATATGCTGGCCCAAAGCCCAGGAGCGACCGAGCGACTCGGTCAGTGAAGACGACCCGAGTCAAGATACGGTCACTGGGCTTGCCATATGGGACGTTCCCATGGCTACGTCTACCTTTATGCTAGACGACGACAATCAAAATCTCAGTGCCATCTTCGACATGGCAGAACCTGGGATAGACTTCTCGCCACCATTCCCGGATTTTTGTGATTTTAGTCTTGGTGATGGGGTTTGGGATGACTTTTGTCACAGCTTGATCCCCCATAATGGGGCTCTATAAGCAGCTGAAGCACTTCCGTAATTGCTACAATAGTGATTATCGCTAAATCTTTTACCCAATGGCTTAATCATGACGTGCAACCGTTACAACTTTGGCTAACGAGAACCATCGAACATGCTATCCCCTGGTTTTTCGTACATCGTGGCCTAGTTGTTGTTGGAGAAGTGGCATGCATGATGATGTTACACAGGCAGCCACCTCAAGGGAAGATGTCACCCCATGATACCAGAATTGTCAGAACAGCGTTATAGATCTGTTGCAGGATCAGCAGGTCTAGTATCTTGGCCTTTCGCCCTCAGATACAAAGACAACGAGGGAGAACGAAGAACAAGGAGGACGAACACAAGGAACCTCATCAATACACTCAAGATCATCCCAATATCATCTTTAATCATCAGTTACCTAGTGAGGGCGTGCTGTCTAACATGTGGATGGTAAGATCTCAATTTGGTTATGATGAAATGCTGACCTGATGTAGCGTTTGCAATTATCTCCAACCATTTTACGATCAAACCCTTCGAAGCGGAAACGAGAAACCGAACAACTGAACTTGCCCTCTCCAAAGCGACTACGAATACCTTGTCTTAGACCTCCAGTTCAGACTTCTGTTACTTGCAAAGCGGTGAAATTTCCGCAACACGACCTCGATTCCATTACATGTTGGACGCAGACGAGCCGCTGGCCACGAGAATACTTCAATGAATGTGGTGAAATGAGCCAGTTAATGGCCAGAAAGAAATCCGCAGCCTTGCTTCGCCGAAAACAATCGGATACGGGCTCCGGCGTAGCCAACTCGACCACACCGAGCGATCAGAAGCCCAAGGAAGAAAAGAATGCGCCTTATCAAGACCCACGTTATAGGTATCTGCTCGAAGCCAAGGGAAGCTATTTGGATAAATCCGAACTAGATATCACAAATGATAGTAAAGTGCTTTGCCGGAACCTGTTGACGAAGGATCAAACCGTCCCAAAGGATTCAGTATTCTCCTATGATGTGTTTGAGAAAGCATGCAGGAAACTCCAAGACAAAAACGAGGCTAGAGTGATTCAAGATATAGCTCGATTGATTGTTCCATCTGCGGAGACTCTGGCCACATTCGGCGCCAAACATCTCGATATACTGATTGAAAGTGTCAATGAAGGTTGGAACAATTCTATTCCTATTACTAAGCCACGACCTCAACCAGACTACTCTGTGGGTTTCAAACGTGCCGCATTTACAGACGACTAACTCAAGAAACTGCAGCCATTTGTCGGCGAACTAACTGACAACTCCTTTTTCACGGGTGCATGGTATATGTACTTCCCCTTCCTTTCAAGCGAAGTAAAGTGTGGTGCAGCCGCGCTCGACGTGGCAGATCGCCAGAACGCGCACAGTATGACTCTCGCTATTCGAGGGGTTGTGGAGTTGTTAGGGTTGGTTAAGCGCCAGAGAGAGCTTCATCGCCAGATTCTTGCCTTTTCCATCTCTCACGATCACCGATTGGTGAGGATTTATGGCCATTATCCTATGATAAAGGATAACAAAACTACTTACTACCGGCATCCTATTCATGAATTCGGCTTTTATGGCCGAGTCGATAAGCTTGTTGTGTCCCAGGAACTATCGTGGTAGCTTTAGCTTAGGAGTGGGCGAGGACGACGTTGACCCAACAATTTTGTTAGAATTAGATTCTCAAATGCAGATAGGTGTCGTTGATTGCGAGCAAGTTAGATGTTTTCCCGCCAAGCTTTATGATCTTCGTCCTGCTGTCATCGATTTCATCTCTGGAAAGGCCCTCGCTGTCAATCATCAAGGGCAGGTCACGCGCAAAACGGGACAAGCCAGCGACTTTTTTCTGGTCAGACTGTATCTAGGGATGGCATCATGCACTGCATCATGGTGGATGTAGCCAACTGACTTGCTTGATAGTTCAAGAACGAACAAGACTCTAGAAGTCATAGGCAATGTGCATTTTCATTGAACCTAGTCTTGACTAAACAAGTACAGATGTTCTGTCTCCCGATTCGCAAAGCCTTGCTTCACCCATAATGCCTCTAGTGACAAGCCTTCAAAATGAACCATAGGAAACGAGTGACGAGAAATGAACCACTGGAAACGAGTGACGAAAAATGAACCACAGGAAACGAGCGACGAGAAATGAGCGAAGGAGCACGCTCTTTCTATCTGCAGTCGCCGTTGGCGAAGACATTGGTGGAGCCATCGCCAGCGTTGGAGATACAGTTCCCGAGAGCGTTGCAAGTCCCCTCCCCGTTGGTGCCCACCCCGCAAGGTCGGCCGGCCCTCGACTGGGCCTTTGACGCACTGTTTCCGGCACCCGAAAAGAAGCCGCCGCCGGCCGCGCTGTCATTGGAAAAGCACTCGCTGTCGGCAAAGGGGTTTGTATCGCCATTGACCGTAATACACTCGCCATTATCGTTGCAGGTGCCCACACCGTTGCCGCTGCCGCAAGAGGCACCGACGTTGCCCTGGCGTGCTGTATTGTGGTAAAGGGAGAGAAATTAGTCCTCGCTCTCCGTGAACCTTGGGCGGGGGGACAGCTCGATATACTTACCAACGATAGTGGGGTACCGTGGAGCAGTAGGGCTGGCGATGGCGAGGGAGGCAATGCCGAGAAGGAAGAGGATAGAGAACTGCATCTTAAAGCGAATGATTTGGTTTCCACCGGGGAAATTTGTCAAAAGTTGTTCCGAACCAGCGAAACTGACACGATTAACGTGATTAAACAATTTGTATTGATGAAGAGTGTTTGAAGTGATTTGCGAGAGAAATAGAAAGTTTTGAGAAGTAAGATGATCATTTCACCCTTGGTGCGGTATCACTTTTATATCTAAATGTTCCACTAGTTGGTTTGTATGGACTTTGCACTACATAGTAGCATTTGATAGAGCACTTGAGACCACCGAAACAACAGTGGAAGTTTAGGGGAATAAGGAGTACCCTCGTTTTGCAGTGTTGACTCTAAGGGCATGTTTGATCCCCATGATTGATTCGCCGTATGTTTGATGTACAGCGGCATGTCTGATGTATAGTCGCATATTTGAGTGTGAGACGCCGCTAAGAGTAGTACTTCCTAATCAGGTAATTTGTCCAGGCGTTACGAGACACTGCTTGTACTGTAACCAAGGGAAGCTTCATGGTTAAATTGAAAGTGGATAACTTAACCTGCTAAAAGAATAGGAACGAGGCGTGAGTCATTTGATATTTCTCGGCTTATTGTCCCTTCGGCGGAAAGTCTTGGTATACGCGCGCCAAGCCCTTAGAGATTCTGACAGAGCGCGTCAGCGAAAGCTGGCATAATTCGATTCCTCAGGCTGGAACCCGTCCGCCGCGAGACTATTCCGTTGGTTTTCAACGAGAAGCATTTGCCGAGGGACAGCTTGAGAAGTTATTGCTATTTATTGGCGACTTTATTACCGGTGACCTACCTTCATAGCTACGTATTCTACGTATTTCCCCTTTCTTGCCTGCGAGGTGAAGTGCGGGGTGGCGGTATTAGACGTTACTGACTAGCAAAATACTTACAGTACTACAGCATGATAACTGTAACGCGAGGTGTTGCCAAACTCTTCGCGTCGATACTCGAATGCTGCGATACGCTTAGCAAGCCCTGAGCACAACCGTGAGCACGTTACAGGGACCCCTAACTTACCCCCTGAGCCCTAGTTTCGGGGCGTTTTAAATGCTTCGGAGAAGCCAGTTCCGTAGCCCCTGAGTCCTGTCGGATACGAGGGTGGTAAGTCAAGATGAATGATAACCTCAAGACGGAGAATAGATTAGTGATTGATTCAGCTCTGTCCCGTCGTCTTCTTCCTTCCTCGTCCTCATTATATTTGACGAGGCGAGGCCATGATACGAGACCTGCCGAACCTGCAACAGATCTGTAACACCACTCTGACTCTCGTGGTGCACTCTTGTGACAATCTGGGTAGATGCATATGCAACACTAGCTTATTAGGTTGTGTAACCTTTGAACTGCCGATGATTAACGCTAGTCTTTAAGGAATTTGATCTCTTCTAGTAAAGATTTATACTCCTCTAAGTGAGGATTAAGCTTCTTGAGCGCCTCTTTCTTTGAGCCTCCGAGGAATCTAGTTACGACGAGGTTTATTTGGTAATTAACGTAGTGAATCCTATATTAAGCGCTAAGCTCTGCGATTTCGCTATGTGACGGTCAAGGTTCCCAACGTAGTAAACCGTAATCCAATAGGTTTATGTTGGCAGTTGAAACGGGGCGTAGAGTACTGAGCGTAGGGTATCACGTCCGATAATGTCAAGAAATACTCTTGAGTAATCGAATTGTATTGAAAGCTAGAGGGCTCTCTAGACATAGGGAAGTGGGAAATGAGTGAAGCTATATATACTATTCTGGTTTGCTTGGTCGAACGCGCTCTCGTTCGACCTGTTCGACCATTTTAAGGTTAAGGTTTCACTGGGAGCGATGGAGCGCGAGGAGCGTTGCTCCCTCGTTCCCATCGCTCCTTCCCTGATTCGCCCGTGAGACTGACTCATCCAGCGCTCCCCATATGTCAACTCAATCAATCAAACACAACAATCAAATCAACCAAGTCGGTCGATTTCAGCCATCAATCAAATCAAATCATCCCATTTTCTAAGTTGAAATGATTGGTATACTACTACCTGCCCCTAAAGTCTTGACATGTCCCTGCTAAGGGTTGTCAGGCTGTTGTCCTACCCTAAACCACACCGCCCAAGATAAGCGATACATCATTATCTTGGGCACTAACAGTCTAGAAGTTAGTATTTACTAACACAGCCAACCCCGTTTCGCCTCGTTCCCCACCGATTCAAGACGCGCTGTGACCTCTCCTCCG
>JBBEOF010005304.1:0-35464 GCA_037576055.1 Fusarium sp. M6JPR69
ATTTCTTAGAAAAATCTCCTCTCTTTACCTTATAAGCTATATCTTTAGCTAGAAGAAACCTCCTGGGCAGACTAGCTTAGATAGTAAATACTAACCCCAACCATAACCCTAACTATTAACTAGGCATAGGCCTATAATCTCTTTCTCTTAGCTAAGCTAGCCGCTAATAATATAAGAGAAAAGTAATAAAAACTCCTTAAACTTTTTTATTAGCTTTAGGTATTTCCTAATACTTGCCTATTTCTACTTACCCGCTTAGTCTAAGAACTCTGCCTTTTATAAGCCTATAATAAGGTCCTTAAGTATCTTAACTTCCTTGCCTATAAGGTTATTAATATAAATAAAGGACTAACCTCATCTTATCTAGGTAAGATTATCCTTAATGCTAGCTAGAGGAATAATAAAGCGCTTATTATTGCCCTCCTTAAATATTAATTAACCCCATAGTAGGTCCTTGGTATCTTTTATTATCTTAGCTACTATATAATAAATCTTCTCTATTAAGATTAGCTTACCTATAAAGTATATTATCTCGCCGTGCTTACTCTAGGATATTATTAGCTAACTATTAGTCTCCTATGCGATCTTCCTTCTATATAATAGTAAGCTAAGTATATAGCCTATAGGAGAGTATATCGCCTTATAAAGCCAGGCGTCTTAAACCTAGGCGAACTATTACGCGAGGTCTATTATCCCGGCCTACTCCTAGGTAGGTATAGCTTACTCTCCTAGCAGTGCCCGCCCTATAAAAACAAGACCCACAAGTATATAAGTAAATAAATAAGTAGGTCAGAGCTGCCCTATCTCGCCGTTAATTCCTAACACGCCAACGAAATGCCATAGTAGGCTCGTAAAAGGGTCCCTATCGAGCCGCTATATCTAGAAGTCCGCTAGAATCTATAATATCTCTTCCTATAGCCCCTCGCCTAACTATTCCTCGTCCTATAGATACGCCTAGAGCAGCTTAAGGCTAGCCTTCTATATATATGTAAAGCGAAAGCTATATTTAGCAAACAGCGCATCCTCCTCTAGTAATAGCATATTAAGGCAATAGCATAAGAACCGCTTTATATAGACTAGGTAGCGATCTATATTGGTTTTCTCCTATAGCGGCCTAAATGGTTGGCTATGGGCATCGTGAGGGTAAGGGCTAATTAGGAGCAGGTAGGTTATTAGGGGCATACTCTTTAACCCGCCGATATAGCGGTTAAAGAATAGATAATCTAGAGCTATAGCTATCTGTCGTAGCTTATTATCGTTATGGCCGGGTATCTTATTATAGGCTTAGATATCTATTAGATTCCTCTTAGCGAAGTAGGCTAACTAGCTGGTCCTCTTTAGCTAGTTTATCGTCTTATGCCTTAAGATCTCTTTCTCTATGACCTTTTATATCTTCTCTTACTCCTCTTATTATAGTAACTACCCTTAGGTAATATTAGCGATTATTATCTAATCTTCTAAGTCTATCTATTACCTATTAGCTATTATTACTCTTCTCTCTTTACCTATTAGCATTAGAGGATCTCTTATTGCTAAAATAATATTATTATTACCGCTAGTTAAGATACTTATATAGAAATAGTAAATCACCCTCTTTAGTCCTATAAAGAAGGTCTATAAATAGACGCTAATCTAGAGGTCTGCCTATGCCTTAGATCCCTTTATGTTATGCTTATTATTAAGGTAAACCTATAGGCACTTCTAGCTTAGCGTAAAGTACCTATAGCCCGGCCAGGTATAAGCAAAGCCTTAGTAAATAATAAGGCCCTTAATGGCCTAGGTCAGGTTTAATATACCGTGCTAGACGAGTTACTTTAATGCCGGTCCTTATAGCTATAGACCCTTATAGCGGCAGATAAGATCGCTGCGGGCCTGATAATTAATATCTAGGTAATAGTCCCTTAAGTAACCCTCGAGGTTATAGACCGCATAGCTATAGAAGGCATAGATTAATAATTAGTACTCGCCGTTATATATAAGCTATTCTTCTCCTAGTTTAATAATACCTTCTATATTATAATAACTAATAGACTCTCCTATATCTCCCTAATAATAATGCTCTAGCCTATTGCTATTAGGTAAGTCTATTAGATGCGCTTATGCTATTATTATATAGTAGGTAGCTACTTTCCTTAAAAAAGCTCTCTTAAATAAATAATAAGTAACTACTAGAACCTATTCTATTATTATTACTTATGCTACTACCTATATATTATAGGTAGGTTATATATCATTCATAGATATATATTAATAATTAAGATTAGACTTACTTATTTACTAAGTCGCGAAAGGTCTATCTAGCCTCTAGAGATATATTTTATTATATTTCCTTTCTTTACTTGCTTTTTCCTTAACCCTAAAGTTACCCTTCCCTTATCCCTAATTAGCTATAGCATAAAATAATAATTTAGGACTAATAATTTAGCCCCCTTATTTATATCTTAGACCTACCCCCGCGTGGCCCCCTTGTATTATTATTAGTCTATGCCCCTGACCCCGAAATAGTAGTTTAGCCTAAACTACTACTAGCCTCCCGGTTAGGGAGGATAATAAGTATTATAAGTTATAAATAGGTTAATAAACGGGATAGACTGATTACCTAACTATAATAGATTAGATATATAGCAGGAGTAAGTAAGATACATAGATAGTTAATTCTAGGGGGTAAAAGAAATAGGCATAATATTAATAAAGACTTAAGGAGTATAATAGGCATGCATAGATATTTACCCCCTAGGTTTAAAGGGATTCTAAGACCGGCAATGTGTAAGGTCTTTAAAGTCGCGCTAGAAGCTATTATATTAGTTATATAGAAGTTATTTAAGGCAGTGATATTTTTTGCTAAAGTTAGTAGCTAAAAACCGCGATACTTGGACTTATTATATTATCTTAGTATTACGGTTTTCTATTTAGGGCTTAGTATATTGCTATTTTTAAATCCCATACTATAATATACTATTTTATAAATAGATTAATTTTAATTAAGCCCCTAGTTTTTTATAACTCTACCCCTTAAGCTATTAGGAATTATTTAGTAGAATATTATCTATCTTTTTAGTTATAGCTAGAATACTAAGGGTAAATATAGGCTAATTTTATTTAGCTAATTAATTAAGTCCTTAAGATACCTAAGCGCTACTACTTTTTGCATTAATATAGCTATATAATTCTTAATACTATTAATATATTATTAATTAGTTCTTTACGCGCTAGCTAGTTTATAATTTATATATTAATAAGGCGAGGTATTTTATTAGGCACTAAGTTAGCGCTTAGTAAGAAATAATAAGTATTCTACTAAAAAGACATTTTAATAGGCTATATTATCTATGCCGCCCTTCTTCTTATTATATTAATCTTAACCTTAGTTTTTCTTTTCCTAAGGCATTATAATAAATCTAGGCACTATTCTAATAGTAGTAGGGCTCGCCTTAAAGGCTATTATAATACTTTATAATACTATCCGTGGTTATAGGAGCTAAAATAAAAATGCCTAAGCGCTAAAGGCAAAAGTTAATAATCTAATTATTATCTTAGGCTTTTTTCTTAAAACTATAGCTAGTAATCTAACCCTCGACTTTAAAGGCCTTAAGCTTCCCCTAGAGTAATATAGTATTATATGTAAAGAATATATAAAAATTATTAAATAATATATAAAATACTTTAATAGTTTATAATTTAGCGTATATGATTAGATTGCCTAGAAATACCTATAAGGTAATATAAATAATTTTAGGACTATATTAGCTATATATAAGTTAATTATTAATATTACTTTAGTAAATATTAATTTATAAATCCCCCTAAAGTTAAAAGTTATTTTACTTAGGATCTTAAACTTATTATTTATTTCTTTTTTATAGCTATATTACTATAATTTCCCTTAAGGTCCTTAAAAACTATAAAGACTTAATCTTTAATACTATAAGTAACCTAGATACTTATCTTAGAGATATATAAGAAAAGATTACCTAGCTCTAGGCTAGAGATATCTTAGCTATTAATAATATTATAGTTAAATGCTATGTAATACTAAAAGAGAAGAAAAGTACCTAGCGAGGTCTTAATATATATATTAGACTATCTACTTAGATTATATAGTTTAAGTCTATATTAATAGAGCATATATAGTTCTTTAATTATCTATTGGCCTATAAATATATTAAGTTAGGTTTAGGCGAGGCTAGGGGCTTTATTTAGTCTCTTATTATTTGCCTATAGACTTATAAAGCTTTAATTAATAAGTAATTAGAGTCTATATTATTAATAGATAAGGGCCCTAAACCTATAACCGCATAACTAGTATGCCTCTAGTAAATAAAAGAAAGTATTAGCTATTATATTTAGCTTATCTCTAAGGCTAATAATATTACTAATAAGCAAAGTAATATCTTTAATAATATTATATTAGTAAATAATAGCTATACCTTTATAGTTTTAATTATTAATAATCTTATTATAGCCTAGGGGCTTAAACTTTAAGGCTATTTGCGATATTTAGGTAGATAAGTAACTAATAAAATAGTTTAATAATTTATAGTAGCTCTTATTAAGCTAGATACTAAGAGTTTAGGGTTTTATTTTTAGTAAAATCCTAAAGACTATAGCTAAGAACTCTTAAATACTAATATAAGAAAGCTTAATAAGGTAGCACTAAGTAATACTAAGTAGTTCTATAATTGCTTTAGGCCTAATATTACCTTATCTATTAGTATAATAAGTTAATTCTAAAGAGTATATCTTATATATATCTTTGCCTATTAATTAGGCTATAGAATTCTAATATCTGCCCTAATATTAATACTTATCTTAACTAGGAAATACTATAATAGGCGATGCTTAGCTAATTAAATAAGGAAAATTAAGTAAAGGATATATAAAAGACTTTAAATTTCATAAGTATAAATACGCCTAGTAACTCCCATAGGCATTAAATATATTCTTAAATATAATTAGTTAGTATACTATAATATAGGTTATAGGCGCATATTTTAAAAATAAGTATAGCTGCTTTTATTATCTAACTAGGGTCTATAAATATACGCTATAGGTAATAGAAATTATTCTATCTAAAAATATTATATTTATTAAATAAACCGGCAAGCCATAGCTATATAATAACGCTAAGTCTTCTCTTAGGTAGCTAGTTTTATTACTAGGCCCTTTAGTAATTATTTATTTTTAGAACCCTTAGTAACCAAGTCTAACAGCTTTATAAATAGAAATCCTCTTAATCTCCTTATAAGATAATAAAATCTTTTAATATTATTAGAAACTATATTAGTAAATATTATACTTAACCTATCCTTTAACTTATTAATTACCTATAATTATACTAATAGCCACTTATTCTTACTCTTTGCCTCTTCTTTAGATATCTATTAGGTCCCCGCTATAATAGTAGAGCTAATAGGCGCTACTTCTATGATCTTAGCGCTAGCTATTTTTATATTAAAGATTATTATCTTACTCTATAATAATATTAAGAGTTTCTATATTTATCTTAAGCGAGTCTATAATCTTCTCGAGGAGCTAAATACTCTAAAGGAGGTATTAAAAATACTTATAGAAATAACTAGTATTAATATTAATATAAAACTCTTAGCGCTTAAGATCCCTTTGCGGCGATATAGTAAAGTATATAAGGAGTTTAGCGAAGAGCTAAAAAAGTATTATATATAATCTAGCATAAATTAAACAAGTTTCTGCGACTAGGCTAAAATAAAATATATAAGTAATAATATTAATAGCTTCTAGTAGTAACTAGCTAGCTATAAATCTATAATTAATATTATTCTAATAGATATAACCCTATGAGTTTTTATATACCTAATATAATATTAGGATAAACTTCTAATAATTTTATTAGCTATTTATTATTTATTATAATAAAAGCTCTTAAGGTCTATAAGGAGCTAATTAAGAATACTATTAATAATTTAAAAGCTTATCTTAAGAGCATTAATAAGAAACTTAAGGTAATTTTTAAATATATTATACTAGCTTCTAATACTAATATAGCTAACTTATAATATATCTAGAATAAGCAAGCTAGTATAAAGAAGGGCCTTTAAATCTATTACTAGCTTTCTAATTATATTAAGGAGATATAATTAAACTATACTTAGAGAGATAAAGACTTACTAGGGCTTATTAATCTTAGCCTTTTACTTAATAGAATTATTAATAAATCTCTATAAGAGTATATAAAAAGCCTTAAGGTTATTATTAAATAACTAGAAAGATATAAGAGGAAAATAATAAATTAGTTAATAGCTAAGTTAAAATTAATAATAATTAAAAAGGATAAGGTAAACCTTAAAAGACTTTAAAGTAAGTTAAAAACTACTTATTAATTACTAAATATTTACTACTAAGTAGATATATGCTTATAATAAAATATTAGTATAATTAAAAACTATGCTATTAGAGATTAGACTATTTAATTCTTAGCCTTAATAAATAAAAAGACTATAAATAAGAAAAATAATAGATTTAAATAGGCCTAGCGGTAAATTAATAGGCATTTTAATAATAAGACTATATAATAGCTTTCCTAAGATACCTTTAAACTAGTTATATAATATAATAAAAATAATAAATCTTAAAGTTAAGGCTATTCTCTCTTTTATTTATAATCTATCCCTAATAATTAGGATATATCTAAGTTTAGTAATTATTAAGGAGAAGGTTATAAGCTAAGCTCTAAGTCCTATTCTAACTATATAATATAGATTAGCCTTTCTCTAAGCTAAGACTTACTCTCTAGTTTATCTAAAAGTAGCTAGGTATTACCTAGGAGGTAATTATATATAGTTTCTAAGGGAACTAAGAGTCTCTTTTTAGTTTTTAATTATTTTTAGGGATTATTTTCTCTTCTTAATAAAATAATTACTAAAGCTAATAATTTTTAATACCTAAAGCGCAAAGATAAGAAAATAGGGATAATATAAAATCTAAAATAATTAAAAAAGTACTATATAATAAAGAACTAGAAGTAATATATATAATATACCTTTGACCTCTATTATTAGTCTAGGCATTATATAGGCCTAGATATCGCGGATAATAAATATATAATAGTCTACCTTAGCCTAGTCATTGCTTTTTTTACTTAGATCTTATAATACTATCCCTTCCTAGCTTTAGCCTTAAACCTAGACCTATGCCCCCCCTGGATAGTAATAAACTACTTATAATTAGCTAGTTAATCCCTATTAACTAAGCTAATAATTAATTTCTATAGAGGAGGGCCTCTTATATAATTTTATATTAGGATTTAGTCTTTAAACCTTAGCGCCTTAGTATTATTATTATGCGAGATAATAGATCTACTAAGTATTATTTTAGCTTTAATAGCTATAATTATTACTGCTATTTAGTCTAATTGCGCGCTATATTAAGCTATTTAAAGTCTTAGAAATTACCCGCGGATAATCTAGCTACTAGAGGGTAAGCTTAAGAGTCTTAAGGGTATCCTTACCTCTCTTTAGGCCTTCTCTAGAAATAACCTATTAATCTTAATTCCCTTAAGACTCTTACTTACCTAATATATTAAGGCCTATACTAAGTTTTAAGAGTTACTCTCTAAATATATTAAATACTCTAGAGGCTTAATAACTTATAGTTTTAGAGACTAAGTTAAATTAAGGTATATAAATAGTAATATTAATAGCTTTATATCTATATTATTAGGGTATAAATTAATTATTATTATTGCCTTTACTAATATAAATCTATAGGCCTACCCTTTTATTATATAATAATTTTATATTAATTATATCCCCTCCTACCCCTAGATAAACTAGTATTATTACTCTTTAGGTACTTAATAAATATAAAGATATAGTTTAAAATATAATATAGGACCTTAAGGATTATCTTAAAGAGATTAACTTAAAGTTATAATTACTTACTTTATTAATACTTAAGTACCTTCTGCTAGAGCCTATAGATATAGAATAGCTTAGGAATAAATAAGAGGCTACTAAATAGGGCCTAAAGATTTATACTAAGGTGCTTAATTATATTATATAACTTAGGCTTTAGCTAATTACCGCCTAGGTATTTATAAGTAATATATTACTTAGCCTAAATACTTAATACTTAACTCGCGCTAATATTATAATACTCTTTACGCTAAAGAAATATAGCAATAAACTTAATAATACCCTTATCTAACTAAAGGCCTATAGGGATATCTTAGATAACTAACTATTAATAAGAAGATAAGTTAAATAACTATTTTAAGAGTTTAGAATACTCTTAGCGCTAAATAGTAATACCTAGAGGCTTATAGGGGAGTATAAAAGTATAAAATAATGCCTAAGAATTTACTTAGGTATATCTAAAATAGCTTTATCCGGGGCAATATATATAATAAATAATATTACTATAGCTAAGAAGGGAAAGCAAATACTAATTATAATACTTAGTAAATTATTTAAGGTAAACTATATTTAAATTAAGGAAGGCATACTATAGGTAATAGCCTTAATATTAGATAAAATAGTATAGGAACTATTTAAGGCCTACGCGCAGAGGTAGCTTTAGAGTAATACTATTATTATATAGAGCCTTAATAAATCTAATATAAAGATATTACTTCTATCTTAATTACTACCTACCCTAAATAATAATTAACTAGACTTAAGAGCTTTTTTATATCTTAAGAAGAAAAATATAAGGCTATATTTACCTTTTAAATACTTACCTTAATCCTCTTGCCTATTTTTATCTTAATAATTAATTATATCTTAGTAATAAATAGTTAAAAAAAGCGCCTAGATTAACTTATTATTTATCCTCCCCTAGTATTACTAGCCCTCCTTATTAATTTCTATTCCCTTAAGATATAAAAACTAGGAATTAGTTAAGACTAAGAGCTATATTTCTTTTTAATTTATACTAATATTTTCTAAGTAATATTTTAAGAAGCATAGCTATTTAATAGGGGGGTTTAGGGTATTACTTAAAGGAGAGGGGGGTTACTAATAATATAGGGGATCCCCTTAGTATAAAGGAGATAGAGATCTAGGTTCTTAACTTATCCTAAGATAAATATAAAAGTCCTAGATAGATTAATATATAAGCCTAGCATAGGCAAAGAATAAAATATGCATATAAAAGCTATTAATCTAATACCTATTAACTAATTGAGGGGTTATTTTCTTTTCTTATATAATAATAACCTTAGTTAGTTAAATTAGGAATATATAGTTATATACTAGAGAAACTCAGATATAAAGCAATAAGATAGGAGGCTAAGAGCCCTAGGAGAAGGTATTATTTTACCTATTTATTAAATAAATTAATATTAGTAAAATAAATTATTATTATTTATCTAAATTTCTATTTATATTTTAGGAATTATAATTACCTATAAAGAAGGCTAGGATATCTAGATATATTAATAGGGAAAGACTATATAGTTTACTAAAGTATAATACTTCTATAATACTAATTATATATAATCTAAAGCTAACTCGCTACTTTCTTACTCTTCTTTACCTACTTATCTCTAATATTTATTACTAGGTAGCTACTTTTAGTGCTAATTATTTAAGGCTACTAAGCTAGGCTACTAGAACTAGCTTTGCTATAATAGTTTCTACTAACTATAAGATATAGCAATAACCTAATAATAGCATAATAATTATTTATTTATTTATTATTATTATAATTATTTAGTATATATTATATACCTACTTATATAGCCTAATAAGCTAGCTAGCTTAAGTTATAAAATATTATATATAGTTTATAAGTAATTAGTTAACTAATTAGTTTTATTTATCTTAAATAATACCTAAGCACCTATCTACCTATTCCTACTTATTACTTTTAAATATATACTTAATAAAGTTTCTTAGCTTATTTATAAAAAATAATAAGTTATTATAAAGCTTATAGAGCTTATCTTATGGCATAAGATATAATTTATAATTCTATAGGCTATCTTAATTACCCTTAACCTTAATCTAACCTAGTTCTTAAAGAAGCTAATTATTAATTCCTTTATATTCTGCGGTTTAATATAATAATAATTAGCTTTAATATACAGACTATAGTAGACTATTTTATATAGGTAAGATCTTTTAAGAGAGGACCTAGGGGGGGGTAAGGGGAATAAATAAATAACTTATTAATTTTCTTTATTATCTTAAAGACTTATAATACTTACCTATTATCTTTCTCTTATAGGAATATATCTAGCCATAGAAACTAAAGTATTCTTATTATTATATTTATTACTAATAGGGCTAGGTCTCTCTACTTAGTTATAATACTAAAGACCTTTATATTAGGCTAAACCTCTAGAGTTATACTTAATATAGTAATAATTAAGGTTAGAATAAGCATAAGATTATATAATAGATCCTTAAGGTAGTTTATTAAATAATAATACGCTATATAGTAATAAGATAATATATACTAATCTCCTTTAGTAAATATCTATTATAATTTATTAAAGCCCTTATTTATAATATTAAGTATCTATTTAAATAGGATCTTATAGCTAAAGTTAATCCGCGGCTATATTCTTACTTACTTACTATTAACTAGCCTAGCCGCTATATAAGCCTTTGCCTTTAATGCTTATTACTTAAGACTATTTAGCCGAGCTATAAGTATAGTTACTAATATTACTACCCTGACAAGCTATATTACTTACTAATATATTAATCTTTAATAATAAGAGCTAGGCACTTATTTAATCTTTATAGATATTATTATAGCTATAATGCCTAAGACCTATTATGCCCTTATTATAAAGCTACCCCTAGTATATTTAATAGTAGCCTAGAGGATAAAGGGCTATATAGAATAAGTCGGTATAATAAATTTAATCCCTAGGCGGCCTTTCTTATTACTGCCTTCTATTAATACTATATATATCTCCTTAGTAAAATCTTATTAAGTTTTTAAAATTATTTTTAAATTATTAACTAAGTAATTATTAAATTTTAAAACCTTAGCTAAGAGTTTCTTAAAGCTCTTATAATTAAGAAAAATATATAATTAGTATAGCTCTCTTGCTTAATTATTAGAAAAAAAGTAAGTTAGAAAGGCTAGGTAGAGGAGAAATAATAATAATAGTAATAATAAGGTAATAATATAAGGTAAAAAAGGTAAGATATATATAATAGGTTAAATAAGGATTCCTACTTTTCCTATATTCTTAAGGATACCTTTGCCTAAGTATTATTATTATTATTATTATTATTATTATTTATATTATTATTATTATATAGTCTATTACTATTACTATAAAGGCTATAATTAAGACTATAATAAACTTATTAATAAATAAAGGCTATTATCTCTAATACCTATAAGTCTTAGAATACCTTATAGAGGAATATTATTATTTTATCTATCTTATCTATTAATTAGCCCCCTAGCTTAGCGAACTATAATTAGCTATATTAGTTAATAGCTATAAAATAATTATAGTAATACTTAAGCGAGGCAATATATATTAATACTAGCTATTTATTATTTAATTATAGCTACCCTATTAGGTTAATAAGCCCCTATTTATCCTAAATATTAAGTATCTATAGAGATAAGAATAGCTATTTATATATCTTTAGGCTATTTATTATCCCAAGGAGCCTTATAACTTTAGTTAATAATACTTTTTAATCGCTAATAAAGTAAAAGTTACCTAGTTAATTAAAGGTAGTAATGCCCTCGGAGAGAGCTATACCTAACCCTTTTAACTCTCCCTCGCAGAAATAATAATCTATCTCTACTATGGCTACTTCTAGGACCTTAGTAAAGGCCACTAGTATACCTAGAAAGATCTCTAGGGAAAACTATTATAAGATATTAGCATAAAGCTATTTCTCTTTAAGGAAGAGCTATATAAGCTAAAAAATAGGCTATAATATAGTATTAAAGTTTTAGTGCTAATATATAAGCTATAAAGTATTAATAAAAATTACTTACTTAAACTAAAAAGTAAACTTATTAGCTTATAGGGCTACCTTAACTCTTTATTATTTCTAAGTAAAAGATATTAAGGCACTAGGGTTTTTAGGTATAAGCTGCCTTTATACCTAAGCTAATAAGCGCTATTATTTATCTTAGAGGTAAGCTATATATTAAGCTTTAGTCAAGGGAAAGGTAAGTATAGCTATTATAAGACTATAGCTCGCTAATAAGTTATTAGGCTAATAATAGATTAATTACTTTAGGTTAGAATATCCCTAGAAGAACCTAAAGGAAAGTATATTAATATCTTAGTTCTAGTGACTTATATTCTTTTTTATAATAATAAATAGGTCACTATCTAAGAAGGTAAATAAGCGATTTAAGGTAAAATTCCTATATATAGGGTAGAATCTAAGAGGGTAAAAGGTATAGTTACTTCTATAGAACTTATTAGCTACCTAGTTATAATTAGTAAGTAAGTATATTATAGGACCTCTTTTTTTACCTAGATATATATTTACCGCGGTATAATAAATATTAATAGCTAAAGCATAAGAGATATAACTAATATTATTAAGGTTATACTTTGCCTTAAGGGCCTCGCGAAGCTGCCTTAATCTATCGCTATATAAAGCGTTATATTCTCTTTATCTACTTAATAATAATAGGGCCCCCTAATAATCTTCCTCTTCCTCCTCTTTATTGCTATTAGAATAATATTAATAGGTTAGCTTATCCTTTTTCTTTCCTTGCTATTATTACTATGCCTCTGCGATGCTAGTTAAATAGGCTATAATAGCGCCTTTAGACTTATTTATCTACCTAATAAATCTCTCTTCCTACTTATTATTATTACTAAATACCTCCTTATTCCCTTTCTCTTCTTTATCCTCGGGGCAATAAAAATAGCCTCTACTAAGCAAAGCCAATATAGCTATAATAATATAGCTAGTACTAGCGGCAATAAGTAAATTATACTCCTTATTATAACTAACCTTATCTTTAAGTTATTAATAACTTATTATTATCTTATTATAGTTAAGGTAAAAAAGATAAGATAATAGCAATAAGGAAGTAATACTATAAGCCTCTACTAGTAGGAAGAGGCTATCCTTCTTAGCGTTAAGGTAAAGATACTAATTATTATTATTATTTTCTTTTTCCTCTTTCTTACCTTATTACTCTTATCTTTATTATAATATTTCTTAATTATTATTATTATTATTATTATTATTTATCTCGCTATAGAGATATATTAGTTTAATAATAGTCTCTTATTTAAGATTTATTATCTCTTTATTAACCTTAATCTTAATATTTACCCTATAGTTATATATATAAAAAGCGGGTTAGTAATTAAGCTAGAAAGTATTATTACTATAGATAGAAAGACTATTAATAAATTTCTCTTAGCCTTTTATAAAATAAGTCTAAAATATAATTTATTTATTAAAAGTAATTATCTAAGCCTTTATCCCTCTAAGGGCTTATCTTAGCTTAACCCCTTTACTAAGAAGCTCTTTATAAAGAAAGATATCTTTAATATAAAATATAAGCAATAAGGTATAACTATATATAAGGGTAGTCCTTATATATAATATATTATATTATTAATAATAAGGGTTATTATTTCTAGAAAAAGCCCTTTAGATTAGGTATATAATAATAAACTAAGCCTTTTATATAGTACTTATAGCGATATAAAAGGTATAGCTACTTAGGTTAAAATAAATCCCTTATATATACTTTATATTATATAGCGTATTTTAGTGCTAGAGGGAGATAGTAATATTATTAAAGAAATAACTAGCCTAGTAGATTAATTAATATAGCTAGCTAATAATATTAATAAAGTTAAGTTAAAAGATAGGGTAATATTTATCTTTTTTACTTATTAGCCTTAATCTTATCTTTTTACTCCTATAATTAATAATAACTTAGCGTTATAAAAGGTTAAGGGTATATACCTTATTAAAAGCCTTATTATTTATCTTAGTAATAAACTTATTAGCTAAGACTAATTATTAGCTAGTTATAATACCTTAAACTAAAAAGCTAAAAGATATTACTATATTATATATTTAAGAGTTATTAGCATAATAATTAATTCTCTAACCTCTTTAAAACTATTTTATTAATTCTTTTATATTAGCTATATTACTTTTAAGGCTTATAGGCTCTTTAAGGTAGTGCTTATTAACTAAGAATAGGGAGATATACTTTTATGCCTCTTCTTAGTTATTATTATTATTATTAATATTAAGGCTATTAAGGTAAGCCTTAAGGCTAACCTCTTCTAAAAGCCTTAAATATAATATAATTAAATAAATAAAACTTAGGTTAATAAAAAAGGCCTAATAATAATAATAATAATAAAATACTAAGACTAGGGGTTAAAGAACTATTTTTAATAGATTAATTAATTAATATTATTTAATAAGACTTAATAAGCTAATTTATAAAAGTTAACTAATAGATATACTAATATAGCTAGATATATATAATATATAACTTCTTATAACTATATTAACTATACTTATTATTTAGTAATACTATATTATATAATAATATTATTAATTATTTAGGCTTAATTTTAAGCTAATAGAGAATAGGCTAAGATACTTCTATTTATCCTTTACTTCTTACCCTAAACGCGCCTATAAATAACCTTAAGATAGCTAACCTAGGGGTAAATATCTAAGCACATATATATAGCTATAGCTAACTTATAAATATAAAAGGTTTATTCTCTTTATTACTATTAATTATATCTTATTATATATTATATAATATTAGACTTATTATTATATCCTAATAGGTAATAGAGATAAGAAAGAGGTAAAAATAAGATAACTTATTTATTATAGGCGCTATAAAACTCTAATATTATTCTCTATTATATCCTAAAGGAATAAGAATTCCCTACTTACCTTTAAATCCTCTTAGTATATTTAGACCTACCTATATAGCCTTTTATATTCTAGAGCTATTAATAAGTATATTTATTTTTGCTTTTTATTTAAGTCTTTTTTATAAATTTATAAAACTAATTAAAGTATATTTTTTTATAAGCTATTATTTGCGCTAGGTTATTATTAGTATTATTATAATTATTATATTTATTTTTTATATAATTATTAACTTTAATTTAAGAGATATAATATTTAAGATTTTTATATATAAAGTGTTTTAAGTATAACAGCTTATATATTACCTAGTTAATTATTCTCTATAGTATATTTACTTAATATAAGGTAGCTCTAATATATCTAACTTATTGCTAACTTCTTAATATTATGGCTATTTTATATATTTATGCTAGTATTATTATTAATAATTATAATAATGCCAATGCATTTCCCTTAGTTAGCTTAGGTCGACCTAGGTTATGCTAGCCGCTTAGGAGGCTTTTTCTTCTCCTAGGTAACTAAATAACCTTAATTTTTCTTACTAGCTTTCCTAGTAACTCTAAAGAATAACTAACCTTAGCTATAAGATAGAGCTATTATAGTAGTAAATACCCTATAGCTTCTTATCCCTATTTACCCTTATTATTATAATAGTTCCTTAATAATAATTATAAGAACTATAATAAGGGCGATATAGCTATATAGCTTAATTATTGCTGCTATTACTATTACTATATTAATAATAAGCCTACTAGCCTAATTGCCTCCCCGGTTTAATTATTATACCCCTAAGCCCCGCTTATTTTATTAATTAAGTTAAACCCTTATAAGGTTAAGGGCTATTTAATATATTAATTTAATAATATAGTATTCTACTAGGAAGTATTATACTTATCCTAAACCTAATTATTAAGGCCCCTTTATAAAAGTAATAATAGTAGCGGTAATTATTACTATTACTACTAATTAGAAGAGAAGGCTATAATTATTATCCCTAATAAGAGCTTTTTATACCCTTAGTATGCTATTTAAATTATTTATAATACTTTATTTAACTAAGGGGCTTTATTATTAGACTTATTATTTTTTATTACTTTGTGGCACTAATCTATAGCCTATATAAAAATAGCATAATTAATATATATATTAAGTTTAATAAAAGTATATACCCTACTAAGTATAGGGTTCTCTTTTACCTCTAATATATTTCTAAGCTAACTATAAATAGCTCACGTAATAGCTAATACTAGTCTATAATATATCTTGCTATTAAGGTAATAAGCCTTATCTCTGCCGCGAAGATTATTACTAATATACTCTAATACTAAATCCTATTAGACTAGACGAAATACTAGTCTAATAATATCCTAAATAATCTAAAAAAGGCCTATTTATAAATTATTAGTAGTAAAGCATTTTATATAATTATTATTATATTCTTCTAGTATTAAGGTAAGATAATATTTTATTAAAGAATCCTTAAACCTAGCTATATAGCGCTAAATATAATTAAGGACTTATTTTTCTAGAGACTAAGAGCATAGTTCTAACTAAGTTATAATATTATTATTACCCTCTTCTCTTAGCTAAGCCTATTAATTAGCTTTATATATAGCTACTATTAACTCTTAAATAATAGGTATTAGATTATATTGCCTTAATAGCTTATTATCCCTATTATAATTTATAATATTAATAAGTATAGTATTAACCTAATATATAATATAATCTATAACTTATATTATAGTCTTATTTTTATTTTTTTTTATCTTTAAGAGAGACTATATATTAGGGAAATAAAGATAAAAATAATATTAAAGAATATAATAGAAAAGATTATAATAGGTTTTTTTATTAAGAGAGGTAAAGAAACTAGCTTAGCGAGAGGTCTCTATAATAGGCATAGGGGTAGCTAAATTATTATTATTATAATTGCTATTATTATTACCGCATTTTAGGTAAAAGAGCTAGTATATATCTATAGCGATATAAATATTATTTCTAAGACTAATAACTAACTTAGCCTAATTTAAGACTTAAATAAATTTAGTAATAAGGTCTAGTAAGGTCTTAAGGGTTTTAAGTACCTAATAAAATATATTAAACTAATATTACTTATATATAATAATAAGGTTACTTATATTAGCCTTATAAAACTTATTTACCCTTATAATAATAATAATAATAATAAATTTAAATTAATAAATTAATTATTATTATTATTACTATTACTATTACTTCTATAGGTATAAGAAAAGTTATTTATATTATTAATTTTATAGCTAGCTATATAATCTTATATAGAGATATTAAAGTTTACTCTCCCTATCTAAGTTTTATATTAGCGGGTAATTATAGGCTTTTATTTCTTATTCTTCTATAGGGTAATAAGTCTACTAATAGGAAAATAAGTCTTACTATAGAGGTAAAAAATATCTAGTATCCTTTTCTAGAGATCTTATTTATTCTTATTTTTCTAAGGGGAAAAAAGGGTAAGATCTTAGTTAGAGGCAAAGGCAAGCTATAGCTAAATCTAGTTATAATTATTAGGCAAAGTAAGGTCGCGGCGGTTAATATAGAGCTTAATATCTAACTTAATAGGGAGAATATCTATAGTTTAAGAAAAGATTAAGGCTAATTAATATATTTACTTTAACCTAATAATAATAATAATATAATAATAATAAAGATATACCCTTATTATAAAACTTATAGACCTACTATAGATTATTTAAGCTAGAATTAGTTTACTTTATATAATCTTATAATACTTTAATGCGATATTAGCTAGCTATAAGCTTAGGTTTCTTATTATTAATATTAGCCTAGTGCTTAAATAATAATATATAGTAATATTTAGTTAGATTATAATAATAATAAGGATAATAATAATTTATTATAGTAATAATATTAATAATATTATTAATAGTAGCTATACTATAAGTAACCTAGATATAATTCTTCTTAGCTTAATAGGCGAGATTCTTATAATAAAAAAAGTAATAAAGGTAGGTAATATAATTATAATTAAGGGGTCTATTACTACCGCGAGACTATAAGGATATAAAGAGGTTAATAAGAAACTTAATAATAGTAAAATAATATAATTTAGCTTACCTTCTTAATAAGTTAACCTTTATAAATAATAATAAAGAAGGCTTTAGTGATTTAGTAGAGTTTAAGGATAGTTATTATTAATAGCTAGTAGATAGACTAGTAAATAGGCTAGGTAGGGGATTAGATCTAGGTATAATAGGTTAGGTTATAGGCAGGGATAGAGTTAATAGCTAATAATAGTAATAATAATTAGGGAAAAATAAATTATTATAGGTTAATTAATATTATTTAAAGGTAGGCTAAGTCTAGTAGTTAGAAATATAATTAGAGAAGCATTTTATATTTTAGGATAATATAGGGTAGTAAATATTAAGAAATAATATAAGATTATAATAGTAAAGGAGGTATGGAGGTAAGCGGGGTAAAAGGTAAAAGGAAAAAAGAAAAGAAAAATAAGAAGATATAATAAAGATATATATATATATATATATATATTTTATTAAGAAATAAGAGAATAAAGTAAATTAATTAATTACTTAATTTAATTAATTAGCAGGGGGATAATAAGTATAATAAGTTATAAAGGGAGGGACTATTAGATTATTAGATTATTAAATTATAATAAATTAGATATTAGTAAGAGTATAAGAGTATTTAGATAGTATAATAAGAGTTAGCAAATAAGAATTAAGAGTAGGTAAGTATAGATAATTAAACCTAGGGGTAAGATAATTAATATTTTAAGAGTTTTAAAGAGTAATAAATAAGTATAGATACTTACCCTTAGGTTTAAAGGGGGGATTTTAAGGGTTTAAAAGTAAGGAGGGTATATAGATACTTACCCCTAGGTTTAGAGGTAGAAGAGAACTCGAAAGAGATATAATTTCTAGGCCTAACCCTGCTAAATACGGGCAGTTTTTACTTAGCAATATGATGCCGATCACGAGATAGCAATAAACCTTTATAGCAAAGTTCCCGTATTTTAAAAAGAGAGTAATCACATAGTACGCGAAGCGCGGCAAAACGAACCAATCAGACTCCCTAAAAGCCATCTAGGGCTATCTCCGGCGGCTCTACCTAAAGCATAAACTTGCCGAGAGCCACTGGGGTTATCTTATTTACCTTCGTTTCGACGAGTCGCTGCCTTGGATGGGTGGCGACTATGCCCGCCGCGTGGCAGAAGAATGCGTGTATAATGATGACGGCTCGTCCCATTATGTGAGATTTCTAAGCTGGTCCTGGCTGGGCTGAGACTTTGAGCATGCTGGCTTGGGGCGGCTCTTCAAGCTCCCAAGGGCCATAGCCTCGGGCATGGTAATGCCTGAGCTGGAGTTTTATAAGCTCGATATCTACGGCAGAGTTTATGCTCAAATGTCTCGATAGTCTATTGCTATCTCTTTTCTTAGTTATCCTATTAAGGGCCGGGTTTTAATTATAATAAAGAATATAATATTAACATATTATAGCATTATATGCTAATATTAATATAATAGCTTTTTTTTTAATCTTTTTTATTATATATAATAGAAGACTTATACATAATAAGCGGGCGGCGCAGACAAGCGAGCAACGCAGTTAAAATTTCTTAGTATTTATACTTTAAGCTTAAAAAATTCTTAAAAATTAAAGTTAAGCTTAAAACAGATACAAATTAGTAAGTAAGACTATTAATATATTAGTAGTTTAAAAATGATTTTTTTAAACTTTTAAAAAAAATTCTTTATTAAGTTATTAGATAAAATTCTATTCGCACTGTTTTTTTTAAGTTTTTTAGATTTTTAAAAAATAATGTTATTTTTTAAAAATCTAAAAAAAAATACGTCATAATTTTCTTTTTAGTTAAATAGTTAAAAATACTATTTTTAAGTTTCCAGCTATTTTATAGCTATTTTTAAATACTTAAGGTTTATTATTTTTAAGTGCACAGTATAGGTGCGCCGCTCGCTTGTCTGCGCTCCTCGCTTATCATATACGTTAGCTATATTATAAAAGGTTATCTAGCTTCTCAAAGGGTATAAAACTATTGCCCTGACCACCTATACGAGAATTATTCCTTCTACCTTCTAATACGTCTCTTTAATTTCATAGAAGCGAGTCAACGGGTGGAAGGTTTGGGTTATGACTGCTGGAGTGAGTCAATCTATGGGAGGAGCGGTTGGGCTAAGCAGCCAGAATGCAACATCTTGGCGAATTGCCAAACTTTGCTTGGCCACACAATAACTTTGAACACAATAGACAGTCTGTTGCTTCGGACGTCAAGCCGCTCGATTTGAGTGCTCTCAACGAGGAGCTGGTTAGAGTCTGGAAACACTCCACCTCGATCGACGAAGACGATTTCAGTGGGATCGACTTTCATGATTCTGGGCGGTTGCTCTTCTGGACGAGCGCAGCAACCCTTCGACTGCAGAAAGTGTCACAACCACGCGACCTCGGTTGGGAGTGGGAGATCACTGATCAACAGGGAAGAAAGGTAGGAGGCATGTCGGAGTATGCACTCCCAAGCAGCACCGGCGAGGGGAACCATTGTATGATCGTTGTCTCTCGCGTCCATGACGAAATTCGAGTGGAAAAGGTGCTCCCGGAATTGCATGTCCTTGTCATCGAGTGGGATGACGTGGAACAGCGGGTTGCGCACCGTATTGGAACGGGGTCTGTAGACGAAGCTGCTTGGGTTAGAGCTGAACCTGAGTGGATCAAGGTGACTTTGGCTTAAGAGCTTGTGGTACCCCCGTGGTGAAGGTGGATAACAACAGTGAATTTGAGAGATGACGGCGTGCCTCAGGAACCTCCCTAGTTCTGGGGGATAGCCTCTTACGCATTAATCAGCTGGATGTTGCCCTCTCTGACTCATAAACCAACATCCATGAAGAACAAAAGCTCCCCAGTGATATGGGTGCCTTGTGTCAATGTTGCGACGCAGCGCGAGTACCGCCCTCTGGGACACCTCGGCCAAATCAATGATAGCAGCATGACCTCCCACGTCAGTAGAAACATCGATGCTGCGTTTCTGTTGTTCCAAGATATTGGTGTAGAACTCATCCGTAAAGCAACGACCAGTGCGAGAGGCCGTCGGCCAGATTGTTCCCAGAACAGAGCCGGCTCCCGCACACAACAACGCCGTGACTATACCCAGGGGCTCATCACCAGCCGCAATGCCCTGCGACGCCGAGTCGCAGGCTACCAGGGTCATGTGAGGCGCCTTGAGCTTCAGGTCAAAGATGTCTCGCACTGCAATGTTGCCGTCGGCAAGCTCCAGGCTTTGGTCGGCCAGGATGCTGCGGTCAAAGATACCGTGGCCGTGAAAGTGGAACAGAGCTGACTGTTGCATCGCTTCGACGAAGAACTGCCTCGTGACGTCGGTCCCCGTCACCGCCTTGGCATCGGACGTTGCAGCTGTGTTTGAAATGAGAGAGTATACGTCCTCTTGTTCCTCAGGGTCGAACCATCTGTCGTCAGACTCTTGGAGCACACTCGTGAGGGTCCATTGCGTAGCGACTGATGCTGCTGGCCTCTGTCCCGAATCAACCTCCGACCAACCACCCCGCCGACAGCATTGCGAAAAGGTGGTCAGACTCGCACTGTAGATGACTGGGTTCCGCTCGATAACGGGGACGTTGTCCGAGATGTACAAGGCGTGTAGGGGTATCGAGTGAAGCACACCAGTCGGGCAGAGAACGACGAGATCCCCGGGCTTGGTCAACTGGTCGAGAGGTGCGACCAGGCCGTCGAGAGCACGTAAACTGAACTCGGGCTCGTATTCAGAGTAGAAGTCGTCCTCTTGGAAGGCGGACACTTCTCCAGGCTGCGCATCGAGCCACTCTCGCTTCCAAGCTGCCACCTCGTCAGGCGAGACTGGACATTGCATGACGGTAGGCGTCTTTTCCTCGCCTCCCAGAACCAATACCCAGAGCTTGTTGGAGTGCTCGAGCCAGTCGATGAATTTCACGTCTCTACCAGGAGAACACTTCTTCATTTGTCTTCCCAGCTGCTGGATCTGGTCGATTCCGACTGGTGTCCCATTCTTGATATCCATCATAGCCTTGAGCAGAGTGTCTTGAGCCATCCGCTTATGAATAGCCTCAAGCTCGCCGCGAAGCCTAAGACGAACCTCGGGGGGGCTCCCGGCGATCCGGAGCGAGAGCGCATCCGCCTCCTCCATCAGCTCCCTCCTGGTTGGATCTTGGATGACCTGTTCGCGAAGCTCCGCAGGGACGAGGCTGTCAACGCCTAGCTGATCTGACAAGCTGCGCGCTTTGGCTTTCTGGGTCCATTCCCATAGCTCAGTCACGCGACCCTCTATTTGGCAAACCCGGAACGCGCGTCGGTACGTCTCCCTCAAGCCCTTGAGGGAGGTGAACTGTTGTCGGCGAGACACAGCCTCAAAGCTGGCCAAGGCTGTCATGTCAGCCCTTTCAACCGCCCACGCATTCTCGGCATCTTGAAGCGCCGTGAGGGTCTTGTCCCCTACCATCCATCCGCGTTCCCAACCGGTGTATACGACGATCGACCGCCAGCGACTTGCCGTGGCGATGAAGGTGACGTTGTCTGCCTCCCTGAACAGATCAAGGGATATGTCGATGAGGTCGAGGCAGCGCTGCAGGAGATGAGCAGAGGGCGAAAGCTCAAACCAGCGGTAAATCGCACAGCTTTGCATCTGGCGCGTATTGGCAGCCTCTACAAACCGTAAGTGCTTCATATACAGAGCCACTGATTTGTCAAAGCAAGCCAGACACGGCTCCCACGCCTTGGGGTCAGTCTCTTTCATGGGCAGCGTAAGCTCCATCCCTTGCACTTGGAATAGGCCGGCCATGCGAATGTCTCCATCTTCCGAGTCGGATTCCAACTCATTGACAAAAGTCAACATTCTCTCCATCCAGTACCGTCTTTGCTCGGTTAGGAGAGTCCTTATCTGAACAACGATCATCTCCGTTTTCTGTGCCGCCTGGAGAGTCAACCCAGCGGCTCTGTCTCGCGTCGTCTCGGTATCGGCAAAGGAAAGGATTTCTTCCAAGTCTTTTGGGTCCGAGTTGTTTTGCTGGTACAGTTCGAGCTTTGCCTGTAGGAGAGCGTTGCGGGCTGTAGCTGCGTCGCTGGGAAACGTCTCTTGAAAGATCTCGACTGCCCTGGCTGCCCGATCGTGCGCCTTGCGATAATCATGCAGCTGAGAGTATGCTTGGGATGCAAGGTACGGCGCGATGCCCCTCAGCCACCTGCAATCTCCCTCTCTAAGCGTGGTGTCGAGAGCCTCAGCTGCCTCAACGGCACTGGCGGCCTTGCCGGAGTGGGCGAGCCACATACTTATCAGACCCACGCGGCCAATATGGGTCAGAAACACTGCTCCTGCTTGATGTGCTAACTCATCTCTGATGTGGGACAGCGACATCTGTAGCTCGAAGGCAAGCCATTGTGGGATATGGGCAAGGAACGCGTGGATGGCTGTCTGATATGACGCCATGGAATCACTGGTCTGGTACTTGGCAAAGTAGCCCTTCAACTCGTCGAGCAGCTCGTCCGTCAGATATTGATGATCCTTCTTGAGGGCTCGGCTGACTTGCTGGAACCTAAGATCCATCACCCCCACGGCGTGGCCTTGATCAATGTAAATAGTTTTTGCCGACGTTTCTATTTCGGCAAGGTAAGCTTCGTCAAGCCTCTCGCTGGCCTTGTCTGCAAGAAGAACCATTGCGTTTGCCTTGAAGAGTGGGGGAAGATCCGGTGAACTGAGGAAGCGTTGCATCATCCCGGACCAGGTTTCAAAGTCCAAAGTCGTGATGCCCACTCTCGTAGCGGATTCCAAGAATGCGCTATAAGCCTGCAAAATCTCAAAGGATTCCCGGTGGCGGCTCGCAGAGACCAGCCTGTCGTAGGTGGGCCGCAGCCAGGAGATTAGAGCTTCGAGCTCGGCAGGGGCAATAGGTTGATGGTGAAGGCATGATAAGACACGCATCCTGGAATAGCACAGAGCAATCTCAATCTGTTGTTGGAGAAGCAGTTAGTATTCTTCCAAATCAATAGGGTAGACTGATGGGACAGGACTCACGGTTGTCGGCTCGAGCTCTTCGAGAGCCGCAAAGTCTGAAGTCTGGAGACGCAGCTCTTCTGCTTCCTGGAGGGGTGCATCAAAGGAAGCAGTGACGAATAGCTTGAGCCTGCAGACTTCTATCCTCATTTGGATGCCCAGTCGCTCTTCTCTGGTTGTTGCTGTACCAACAGGGCCGGGGAGGTTGTCCAACTCGTCGAGGAGGACGGTCAGGGCATCTCGCCAATAGCCCTGAGTTTTGATGACTCTTGAGAGTTCCAGCACGGGTTCAAGGCGATCAGATGCCGTCTTGAGAAAATCGCGCAACAGTGCCGCGGCCTCTTTGTACTCGGCTCTGTCGGCGTGAAAGCGGCTTCGCGCGAGGGCATCCGGCCAAGTCGCCATCGCTTGGGTCCAGTGGTTGAGTTTTGACGAGGGTGATACCGAGGAGGAGTTGATGGGCATGTGCTCGGCGACACGTGTTCATCATGAAGGTTGCCCCTTGCAGGTTCATCAAAAGAACCAATAGCGAGGCGGCCTCCTCAGCCTGATTGTGAATGTGCAATGCAGCCCGATTCCACGTGAGCCAACGCCGAATGGCCAATCCCGGCTGTACCGGAGAGCGCGGGGTAAGAATACAACCACCTTGATATCCCCCGTCTGGAGCATCCTGTGGTGTACTCAGTATGGAATCGACCGAGTCGGCGGCATTGGAGAGCCGATATTGTCAGTTCGAATTCGACGGCGGCTCCGGCAACTTGGGTCAGCGCAACCAGAATGACACGGATACTAGGACTAAAATCACGCACATCGAGCTCTTCGGCAACGGCATCATCGGTACCGTCGTGTCTCTGGCGTACGGAACTTGGCAAGGACAGCCTGCAGCGCTCTTGGTGCTTCTTTTCAGCCTGCGCGGACGTGAGAATGGCTATTTGCGCGTGAGAAGAGCTCAAATCTCCATCACGTTCAGATCCCGAACACCCGGCGACAGTTATCCCGTCGTCCGATTAATCCAACCCAGTAGCAAGCGCGTGCCTGACTCGGGAGCAGCTGGAACCCCTAATGGGGCTCCCGATGTCAGGGCTTCGAGCCCATTTGCCCCGTGGACCCAGGGCCCTTTTGCTATTAAAGCTTCTCCCTGGTCTGAGAAGTCGCAGTCGGAGCTGCACCAGGTCTTGATGGAGCTCGCATTGCCACGTGGATCCCCGCCGAACATCTGCGAGTCGATCCCTGTGGCAACCGTCCTGACATTCTCCAGCCCGTTCGTGGCATTTGTCAAAGCCGAAGCTGATCTTCCTGCTCCAATCCGCAAGCTCAGAGCCTTCCCTTGGTCCAAGGATGACCCTGTGCTGTTCGATGGCATTACTCCCAAGGGCAGGGGAGTTGCCAGCACCGATTTTTCGAGGCTGGGAGACTCTGGTCTGGAAGAGTTTATGATGGACTGTCTGGGCCCTTTATCGACCCGAGACCGCGGCCCAATCTCCTCGACAGCTGGATCCTATACTTCTACCGAAGGAAGAATCAACAAGCCACTTGCGTCGAAGCCATCACGCCAAGTATACCGAGTTCACGGCATTCCTTCCTCATGCTCCAGTGACACCTTTGTTCGGTTGCTGTTGCTCGCCTTATCCGTACCGGATGTCGCTATCCACATCAAAGCCTTTTCGACGCATCACCATCTGGAAGAGAATGTGGCAGTCGTATCGTTTGACTCTGAACCAGCCGAGTTAAAACTCTCATCGCCAAATGGGCGCTGGCACTTCACTCTCCCATCCCAGCTCTGGCTACCAGCACAAGGTTCCTCGGCATCAAAGGGCGCTGCTGATAACGACCCGGTGAAGGAGAAAGAAGTCGATTTGCACTTTGACACCGACTTCCACGGCTTCACGCAAATTGGAATGAATCTCGATGCTCATTTGAGCGCCAACGTCGAGTAAGTCATACATAACCCCGTTGCAGCGTAAATTTGCTGACTTGCGGGACTTGGCGTAGCATCATCGCCATTCATGGACTGGGTGGACATGCTTTTGGATCCTTCAAACAACGAGGTGGCCACTACATGTGGCTTCAAGAGACTCTCGAGTCTGATCTTGTCAAGATTCGAGAGTTTGGACAGCACATCCGACCAAGGATCCTTATTTACGGCTACGATGCTCGTGTTGATAAGAGCCAGACCTTCCAGAGCATGGAAGACCTGGCAATTGAACTCAGAATGCAGCTTCGAGGGATACGGCAAAGGCATCCAACTAGACCTCTCATCTTCATCGGCCATAGCCTGGGCGGTTTATTGATCAAGGAGCTTCTCATCCAGTGTGCCGAACCAGAAGCCAATGCCACGGAATCAGCCATCCTCGAAGCGACAATAGGAGCATTGTTCTTCGGCGTTCCTAACAAGGGGATGGACGTCACCGCCCTCCTTTCCATCATTGGAAGCCAGCCAAACTCGGAGTTCCTCACTTCATTGGGTGTCGGCTCTCCTGTCCTAGCCAAGCAAGCCGAGTTATTCCCCAGGAGCTTTCGCTCTGACCAGGCTATCATTTACTCGTTCTATGAAACGTGCCTTTCCAACACGGCAGAGAGAGTATGTTGCCCCCCGCCCCCATATGAGTCAACCTGTCGAGATATGGCTGCGCATTAACACATAGCGTCGAGCAGGTCAATGGGAAACTGAGCTTGACAGGCGACCGCGTCGTGCTTGTCGATAAGGAATCTGCCACGCACAGTCGCCCGTGGGAAATGAACAAACACTTCATCATTCCCATTCAGCGTTCGCACGCTGACTTGGTCAAGTTCAACAAGTACAGCCCGGATTATGAGACAATACGCAATTGCATCGTAGACATTCTTGCCAGACAATTTGGACGTCGGCAATAGTCACATAGCTCTAGTCCTAGGTACTTGGGAATGGGTATTTCACGTGGAGAGGCTCATGAGCGGTCACATTACTTGATCATCAACTTTTGATTGGTGAAGCAGGCCATGGCCTACCGTGGCTCAGACAACCCAAGCCCCCTCACTCTTTCATCGCTGGAAGGCTAGGAGGTTTTGTCGAATCATAGTGGCGGATACCTATGACAGTGCAGTAACCTGCAGGCTAACCGAGGCCTCCCGCCACGCCCCAAAAAGAGGTCAGATGATGCCTCGCTTCCTTTCAACCCCATTCTCTCCTGCTCACCAACAATGGGCCACCGTACTCAGCGCTTGGCTTGAACGACATGAACTCATTTGTCTTGCTTTTGCTATCATCATGATGGGTCCAGGGCCTTGTCCACCACCCTTCGCCTTGGAGGACCAGCTAACGCGGGAGCTGGACCGACCAGCGCGCTACGTGCCTGGGCATCCTCAAGTGCCACTCCGGTTTGAGGCCGTCCAAGACTTGCTCGCCAGCGACCTCTGCTCCGACGACATGGATCGAGTTGCTGATAAGTTATGGTGGATGTCAACGCAGAATCCCGCCAATATCTCGCCCCTCCACCGTCAGCTAGTAAAACGACGCTCCATCGTTGTGACCGAAGACCCCAAACTACACTTGGTCTGGATCTACGATCGCATTTTTGTCAAGCCGCTGCCTAAATACATGACATCGTACGTATTCTGGAAGGATTACATCTTTGGCAGCGAAGACAGTGGAGCTCGTGCAAACCGCATTCGCCGAGCTGCACTTGGATATCTGCGGACCTACTATTACCTCGTCCAGCACGAATCCGACTTCCGTATCGCCCAGGATCCTAACTTATGCCTTATACCACCTGGTGTTACCTGGGAACAGTTCTGCAACTTCACGTCAAACCTAGCCGGTATCCCGAACCGCCAGGTATCGCACCGTTACGCCTACGGCGAGATCCGGCTCACGCGGCTCAACTTCTACGCGCCGCTCCTTCTCGGTAGATCGTCCTTCCAAAGGGTCGAATACCAGTACGGCACATACTTTGCGCGGTTCTACGGGCCGCTTCTATTTGTCATCGCATTTGTGTCGGTGATTTTGAGCGGTCTGCAGGTCGTTGCGTCGGTTCAAGAGGGCGAGCATCGAGGTTGGGTATCCGCCGTCACCGGAGTTGGCGTCACAGCCATCCTCATGTCCGCCGGCATTATGATGACTTTCGGTCTCGTTTTGATAATAAAGGTGGTGAGGGAATGGAATTTTGCAATTCGGGAGCGCCTTCGGCTACGAGGAGAGATTCAGGCCCCAGTATGAGTTTATAAACAAAGGGAGAGCGGCTCATATGTCGCTGAGCATCTTTGAGCTTCATCGATAATATTGACAAACTTTATGTGATGGGGGTTTCCATAGGTGGGGAGGTAGTCAAAACAAAGCTTCTGATTTGTCTTTGAGTGAGGCCGAACTCGTCCATTTTAGGTCGCTCAAGGGTTGCGATTCGCGAGGACCACTAGTCGCAGATCTTCTGGGCATAGCTGATTGCAAATGCTACATCGCCGCTACTTCTTATAAGGTTCTAGAAGAGATACGATGGGACATAGAAGTTGAAGACCCAGAAATGGCCGTTGGGTTGGTGCTACCCTAGAGGGACGATGAGGGACTGATGAAGAGCTGAACCGAAGTTGAGCATGCGAGCAAACAAAGCGGCGAGCTGTGGTGAATGACGTATTGCTTGAGTTTTGTTCCATAATACCAGCAAAGCTCCCTACTACCCTCCACATTGGTGCACGCTGTGAGAATTGGGTGCCTACCTCTTCACCTTCACCCTTCTCATCACCATCCGTTTTCCACATGCCATTTCCCTTCAGATTGCTTTGCGATCTCCTCGAGAGGCTCAAGAGAAACGCCCGGAGGTCATCGAGCATCGGCAAGATCCAGGAACGTGACACCATTCTTGTCTGGTTCAACAAACACAATGCAATCATTCCACGGCGAGGCCCAGAAGCCGTTACATTCTTGTCGTGTCTCTTTCCCGAACGCAGACCAGACCGGATCTTTGGTCTGCAAGAACGACAAGTGGAAGGGATTATACAACGCGCACAGTGTCTTGGATCATCTCGAATGAAGGAGCTTCAGAGATGGAAAACCAGTGGCGGTTTAGACTTTGCGTCCTCTGTCGAGCGCGTGATGTCTACAACCGACTGCGAATCCAGAGCCGGCCCAGAGGTCCGACTGCAGCGCTTCCCCGGCCAGCCGATGCGGCTCGGCCCGTAGGTGCCTCTCCCAGGCCCTCTTACTCGGGACTAGGCAGGTCTTACATCGTAGGCAGACAATGACCCGGTGGTCTAGGTCATGATGGAATAGTGTATCGATCCCCATGATGATGATGATGATATTGGTCGTCGTGTATTTAGAGGAAATAGAAGAGGGATTAAATTATGGTTCTTATTTATTTATAGTTCGTTCGTTCTACAATTCTCTTGTTTTTTCCTTTCTTTTTATTCTCCTTCTTCTCTTTCTCTCTTCTCCCTGCCCCCTATTGTTTATATTAATGCTGCCTCTCTTCCTTGCTGCGTTGCTGGGGAAAATCCTAGACTAAAGTGCGCCTCTGACCTCACCCTGCTCCTTTCTCTATGCTCTGTCTGGCTGGTCTTCCTGGCTAGCTGCTTCACCATCTCTTTCTTTCTTGGGCTGCTTGCTTTTTTGCTTTTTCATATTCCTATCGCTCTTGAAACCTAATACTGCCATTGGTCAGAACTTTTTCATCTTTCGCCGAAAGAGTACTCCACTATGCCAAGACCTAACCCCAAAGTACCTCTCCCCGCCAATTTCGCGCTACGGGGTACTTCCCCAACCCGACAGGGGTCTGACTTTTCGCCGGAAGAGCCGAGCGGAATACAGACGGTAGCGACCAGGGTGTAACGATATTTCGTAAGCAGCCTCTGAGCTCAGGCCATGCTTTCGTCTCGACACCGAGTTAGATGCTTTCTTTTGCGTGTCTGTTAGCCAACGATAAAATAAAAAATGACTCTATAGAAATTGATCAATCAATTGCTTTCTTCTCTATCGTTTTATATATATATCGCTAGATGCATCGTTGTGGTTGAATTTTGATAAAATAAAATGCCTCTGTCGATTACCTGCGCGAATTCTATTGAGTCCCCTAGGACTTAAGCCTGGGGGGAGCCCGATTCGCATATCCTATAGCGAGGTGTAGAGCTACCTACTTCCCCGGCTTTATATAGTTCTATTCTTATGGCTATATAGACTGCATATTATTAGCTAATGCCCTGATGCTGCTATATATACCTGCCTAATTTGCACTTCTGCCTAATGGCAAGGTAGTTTCCTATTATTATTACTTTACTATTTATAGTATTTTAAAAACTACTATTTTTAAATATTAAGTATACTTTTATATAAATAAATTCCTTATTATTTTCTAGGATTACTAAAGAATTAAGTCTATAATATCGCTATATAATAGAGTTAAACTATAATTAGCAGTATTATATTACCTAGATTCTATCCTTAATTAATTATTATATAATAGCTATTTACTTTTTTAATAAAATTTTTTATTATTATACCTTTATATTTTTAAATATTTTCTATATATTTAGCTAGGTTAGACTTTATAATATTATAGTAATAAGCATAGCTTATAATATAACTTTATAAAATACTACTAGAGATATTATTAATAGTCTATTATAGGAATTTCCTTATATATAAGTAGGCTTCCTAGTTAGCGCTAATACTATTATGCCGCAAAATAGGAATATCTAAGTTAATAATATAGTTATTAAACTTAGATTAGGTATAAAAGCTAGTATTATATTTTTTAATAATAAGGAGATAACTAAAAAAAAGCGCCTATTTATAACCGGGCAATCACGGCGTCTTCCTAGGGCTATTTTAGCGGCTATTAATAAACTTAGGAGCTATAATAGTCATAAGGATTAGCTATGATGCCTTTAATAAGATAGGCTAACTAGGATTTTATATCCCACTGAATATAGAAATAAAGACCTGTATAATATCTGGTCGTTGGCTCCTAAAGTAATTAATAAAACCTAGGGTATTATTAGGAATCCCGCTTTGAACTATTAGTTTTAGAGAGAGTTTCCTAAGTTCCCTTCTTATGACGATCGTGTGTTTCCTAAGGGATAAACCGGTCGTATTAGGTTTATATTAGCAGAGAGTGCTAGGCGTAGTCTAAGTAATAGTAGTATAAGTTATATCTAGTAATATGCTTAAAGGTATTAAGTATAACTAAGTTATATTAATAGCTAAGGTAGCTACTATATAAGAAAATATAATAAATATATTTATATACTTTATATAATAAAATGGATTATAAGGGATTATAAGATATAAGTAGTAATTTATATATAAGCCTTTACTAGATTATAGCTAGATTATAATATCTCTACTATAATCTATAATAATCCCTAGTAATTAGCTAGCTTTATAAGTTATTTCTTAATTATATACCTATAAGGTTTCTTAGGCTATAATATAAGGTTCCCCCTTTATTAGTCTTATTCTTAAGGCTATATATATAACCTTATATTTATCTATTATTAATATACCTAACTTAGACTTATAAAAATTCTTAGTATTAATATATCTAATTACCTATCCCTTTTAAAGAAATATCTAGCTATTATTAAGCTAGGTAATATTATTAATTATTTTAGGTTTTAAATTATATTATATTTTTTTTATTATTCTTAAGGTCTATATTATATAACTTTACCTAAGAAGTCTAATTATTATAATAAATATACCTATTAGGGTTATTTTTATAATATATTAAAAAATATATTTAGTATTTATATATCTTTTTTTTTTATGCTATAAAGTATTATTCTAATTATCTTAGTAAATTATGTTAATTAGGAGTTTAATTATTTAAATTTTAAGGAGAAGTATACTAAGGAGGATTTTTTTTATTTATAATAAGAGGTATAAGAGGCTTAGGTAAAGGTAGATAAGGTTTTAACTTATCTAATTTATCTTTAGCGCTAAAAATACTAATTATATACTAAGGGTATAGAGATAGCTTTTTATAGCCTTTAGTCTTTAGATAAATTAAAAAAGGCTAAAAAAAAGGAATTAGAGATTATAATTATTACTTAGTTTATAGGTATTATAGATATTATTAATTAGAGCGCTATTAGCTTAGAATTCTTTTTTTTTTTAATATTATTAATAAAAATCTTTTAAAAGGTATTATATATTAATAAGATATTCTAGGGGTTTTTATATATTTTTTAAGTCTAAATAGTTTTTTTATTTAATAAAATATATTATTTTATTATTAATTTTATTTATATTAAGGATAATTTCTATAATATATTTTTTAAATTTATTAACTTTAGTTTTTAATTTATTATTAGTTTTAACTTAAATAATATTTTTTATTAATTTAAGTAATAAAATATAAAAGATTAAATAAAGCTTAACCTTAGGTAATAAGTTTAGTTTATAATTATATTTTAAGATTTTTTATTTAATTTTATAAGGTTTAATATATTTATAATTAAGTTTTTTATTTTATTATTTTATTTTAATATTTTTTATTATAAGGTAGATTATATCTCTCTAAGAGAATTAATCCCTTAATTCGTTTCTTATTAATATAATTTATTATTTTATTTTTAATAAATTTAAGTTTTATTTATATTTCCTTATAAAGGTTTTTAAGTTAATTATTAATAAAGATTACTTTAAGATTAATAATTATATCTTTTATTTATTAATAAGTATCTAAGGTAAATCTAAAATTAATATATATTAATATAATTTTTATATTTTTATTTATTACTATATTATAAGCTAGCTATATAGCTAATAGTTTCTTAACTTAGTTATTTTATTTATAATTAATATAATATTATAAGTATTATTTTAATATTTAATTTATTTATTTAGCTTATTTATTTATCTCCTTATAGTATATTATAAAGAGTTTATAATTAATTCCTAAGTATTTTATAAGGCTTTATTAGAATTTTAAAATAAAAAATAGCCCTTAATTTATAATAATTTTAAGTAATATATTATATATTTTAGTAATATAAAAATAAAAAAGGTAAATAAATTCTTTAACTATTATTAATTCTCTATAAGGTATAAAATAAGAAAATATTATAAATCTATTTATAATAATAAGAATATTATTATAAAAGTTTCTAATAGCTAATTCTTTTAATAAGGGTAATTTAATAATAAAATCTATAGTAATTAAGTCTTATTATTATATGCCTTAGTCATAGAGGTACCCTATGTAATAAGTCTTGCTTTATAATAGTTAGATCTAGTAGCTATTAGATAGGATTAGTAACTTAGACTTTAAATTACCTTTTATATACCTTCTTTATATTATAACTTATGTTTTATTTTATTAGATAGCTATTAGAATTAGCTATTTACTCTCTGCTTTTAATAATATATTAACCCCTTACTAGAGCTAAGGGATTTATAATACTTAGTAATAATTAATGCTTTTTTTAACTTAATATATACTTTATTTAATAAACCTAATATTAAAAATAAGTAAAGTATTAAAAAGAAGCCTTAACCTTTCTTTTAATAATAATACTTATTATATATATCCCTATTAATTAGGCTAAATAAATCTAATTAGCCTTATAATAACCCTAAGCTTATTAAGATAAGACCTTTTTAAGTAAATATTATATAAAATAATTATAAAAATATTAATAAAAGTAAAGATTATAAAAATAGATTTTAGTTATATATAATAAATCTATACTTTCTTTTTATAAAATCTAACTTTTTAATATAAAAAATATATTTTTATTAAATTAGTAATACTTAAAGACCTTATAGAGCTTTCTTATTAAAAAACTAATAAATCTAATACCTTTTATAAAGAAATAACTCTAATTATAGAATTATTATTATATTATTAAAATATAATAAATCTTTATTTTATTAAAGAAGCCTAAGGAATTATTAAAAAGATTATTAAAAGCGTTAAATAAAAAGGAATATTATTATTAAATAATAAACTCTTAATTTATAACTTATTAATAGATATAACCCTTAAATTAATAAATATAATAGCTAGATTACTAAAAATAACCTCTTTTTAATAATAAGAAAGATCTAAGGAATTAATATTATTATTATTAGCCCTAGGGAAATAAAAGACCTTAAATTAGTTAATGCTATTAGACCTTATATAAAGTTTTAGTCTTAATATTTTTAATATTAAATACCTTATTACTAGGGGTATTATTACTTATTAATTTTTACTTAATTTAATACTAAGATAATAGAATTATTTTATAATTTATTAATTATATAAATAACTAGAGATATAATAATATTTAGATTTTATTATAAACTTATTAGATTTAGTTACTAATAGCTATATACCTTAACCTTAGTTAGGGGTAATTAACTAAGCTAGACTAAAGTTAAAGGATCTTATAGTATAATAAGGTAAATACTAATTTTATATAAAATAAAATAAAAAATAAAAAAAGCGCGCTAGTGCTCTTTAATTACTTAATAGATATTAGAACTTATTAAAAGAGGCTATAGACTTAAGCTTAAGGATATAAAACCCGCTAAGTTATAGGTAAATATAGCCCTAGTAATATTATAACTAATATCTTATTAATTAACGTAAGGCCTATAACCCTAGTTATAATTACTAGATTTACTAGAAAGAGGGTAATTTTTAATATCCCCGCTAGGGATATAACTATAGTCTTATATAGGGGGGTAATACTAAGGGTAGAGTAGGCTATATCTATAAATACTATATTTAGCCTTCCTAGTAGTATACCTAATAAAGTAATAATACCTTTTATATAATATAATAATAATAATACCCCCTTATTAAATACCTCTATAAAGAAGTTATCCCTTGCTTTATTTAAACCTAATAAGATAATACTAAGCGGCGGAATTACCTTAGGGATAATTTACTTTATTTATAATTAGGCTAAATCTACTAAGGATAAAATAATTTAAGTAAGAAATTTAAATAAGTAAAAGAAATAATAATATAAGCTTTAAGCTTATAGATATTAGCTTATTTTAGTTAAATATACTTATTAAGGGTAAACCTAGAGACCTCTTAGTAAAAGTCTTTTATAATAAAATTATTATTATCTTTATTAATATTTACTTATAGATTAACTTAGTTTAATTTTATATGAAAGGAAATAGCTTTTAATAAGTTATTTTTATTAAGGAAAATATATAGAGACTTCTTAAAGGTAATATATTAATATAGTAATAAAGATTACTTAATAATAAGAAAAAATAAAGCTATATTATATTTATTAATACCTTTCTTAATATAGTAAAAACTAAATTTAAGATAGAGCTCTAAGATATATTAAAATAGCTAAATTAAGCTTATTTTAACCTTAGTAATATTAAAAGTAATAAGTTATTATAAGACTTTTTTATATAGATATTTAATATATCTAGAGTTATAAGAAAAATAATTAATCTTAAGTTATTTATTTATTTTTATATTAAATTATATCTTAAATTATATTAATTCTATAAGGTATTAATAAGAATTAATAAATAATTAAAATATATTAATATAATAAAAAAAAAAAAAAACCTTATATAAAAAACTAAAAGTATTATATATTAATAAAG
>JBBEOF010005305.1:0-35328 GCA_037576055.1 Fusarium sp. M6JPR69
AGTTCACTCACCAACCCGCCTCCGACGGAGAGGAGACGATTGTGGAAAAATTTGAGGTCCAAGATGGGTCAGAGAGTGAAGGAACGGGGGAAAAATTGACCTAATTTGGCTTGCTTATTTGTATTATATGACCCTTGGGCACCTTCATATATGGGTAGTTATATTGCAATAAAAAGCGCGCTTTTTATTCGGAATAAAAAACTGCTTCATTATAATAAATAGCAGTTTAATACACATGTGTATTAAACACGTGCCCATCCCTAGACCTTAACAGCTGCGATGTGACTCCAAAGACAGATTTCCTAACCCATGTTCGCGATGCCAGTCGAGGCATCTCTTTTGCACAGTAGATGCTACGTTCAAGAGGACGCCAGCAAGGAAGTAAGCCGAGATTGCCACCTGTTGGCCTCTGCTGTCACTGACCACACCTTCTATGCGCAGGCGTCTGGAAGCTATGAATAGAGAGCTCCAAGAGCTGCGTAGTCAACGAGACGAGGATCATCCATCATCAAGAGCAGAGTCGACTGCCGAGTCCGGTCCTTCCACGGTGGAGGATGACGGCCAGGACGATTTTGCATTGAGTATCGCGGCCGTGAGCTTGAATGGCGTGCCGATCGAGTCTTCGGCTGCTACTGACGCATTCAAAACGTATGTATTAACGAATGAGTTGTCCGGCGCCCACTCACCAAGTTGCAGGTTCGCAGAAGTGTTTCGCCCCCAGCTTCCAGTCGTCGGAGCGCTTTTGGCCGACGATATGTATCGATCCCAGCCGTTTCTCTTCTGGACGATAGTCATAATTGTTGCTTGCCACTTACCAGGCCAACAGTGGGCTGAGATCCTCCAAACCCTTCGGGCGCCGTATACCAGCATGCTTCATCAACAAATTCTCGATGCTCCTCTACCTCTTCACAAGATACAGGCCTTATTGCTGCTCTGTCATTGGCCATTACCGTGCGAAACGCAGACAAGAGACCCCAGTTGGCTATACTGCGGAGTCCTCATCCAAGCAGCTCGGTTTATGAGTCGTGATCGTCAGCAGACTGTTCCATCCCTCCGAAGCCTTGGCGTTGCTTCGGGTAGCATCAGAGCGAGGATCAACACGTGGCTGGGTTGCTTCTGCGTATCTACTTCGTAAGTTGGCGCGAAAAAGCGGCCTGGATATGTCTAACAATACCAGGTTGAGCTTGCACTTGGGACTTCCTCCTCCTATCGATTCCGATCTAGACTTTGGCAGCATCCACTCCTTTCTCAGACGACAAACGGCGCCACCTACATTTGCTATGCAAGTTCGCGTTCAGCTCATCGTGGCAAAGTTTACATCTCTGCTGAACCACGACATGGGTGACGGCGCAAGCTCCTCTTTTATCAGACTTCTCGATACCGAGCTTGATGCGTTGAGAGCCGAAATATCTCTCGAAGATGAGCAAATGAGGGCTGTTGAGCTCGGCATTCTGGGTGCCACGATGCATCTCTACGCGCTGGTTATCACCAAAGATTCAAACAACTCGTCGTCACGGCAAATCATGCTGAGAACTGCCCGCGACGTCGCTCTTCGCATCATTCACATCTCAACTGTGGCCCTGCGCAATGTACCCCCTGATGGGAAGGATCAGGAACTCATTCGCAAGCAACGGTGTCTCCCCAAGAACCACTATAGATGTCTTGCCTTTGCAACGATATTCCTCTTGAAATTCTTCTATCGGCGAGGCTCCGACGGCCCAGATGAGAGGCAGGCTGTTGCAAACCACATCTCAATGGCCCAGAACCTTTTCAAGGCTTGTGCTACCGAGCCCTTGGACGAATACAACCGGACAGCAAAGGTGTTTGAGGTTCTTGGACGGGAAAGCCCCAAGTCGATTGAACCATCCGCGCTGCGCCTTACACACAGGATGGGCGTATCTATCGTCTTTGATGCCATCAGCAATGCCTCGGAAGCACGGGGCAAGCCTGTGGAAATCCGGGACGACGAGACCCTTCAGGACGGAGGAGGGCCTGGGGGATCAAGAAGCCATGAACGACTGTTGAATCAATCCGTTGAGGTGGATCACCCTGATACAAGCTCGGAATTTCTCAGGGGTTTTTGGAACGACCTGTATATGAGTCTGCTGTCCTTTGATCTAACGCCACTCGAGTCGGAGTACCAAGACTCTTGGCCATCTTTTTGAGGTAAATAAATAAAAAGGTTAATTAAGACAGGTAGTCTGTTATTATATGCTCCCACTGATAAAATTAAAGAGTACCAAAACAAAGATGCTTACACGGTTGCTCATGTGACGAAAGCCACCCCTTTGAATCACTTGATATTTGCCAGCACACGCCTGGCCACAGAGATTATCCCAACACCCCCAAGCGCAACAGCAAGTTTCGTCGAATTGGACCAAGCCTGAATGTCAAAATTACTCGCCGACTGAGTCAAGTGAGAGCTTGGAAGCTTCAGATTGGCAAGCCCCAGGTGCTCCTGCGATCCGTGAATGTCGCTCTCCATGAACCCTCCCGCAGACTTTTTCTTGCCCGAGCGCACCCGCGGAATCGTCACCTTGAAGGCCATGGCAGGGTCAAAGAAGCCCATCCAGATTATGTCCTCCTTGGAGATCCCGAGGGCCTTGGACACGTTGGCGGGGGAGAGGAGCCCCGAAGACTTGGTGGCGTGGTAGTCGGCCTCGGAGGCAAAGATGGCGTCGATAGTAATCTCATAAGGGCCTGCGTTCTTGGACCGGAGGATGCGGCATATGTCTGATAATGTCTTGGGATCCTTTCCCGTTTGACCTTCTGGTACTTGTTTGGCGTGGGGTGTTTGTTTTGCTGAGGGCCTGGGAAGTTGATCTCGGAGACTTGCAATGTTTTCCCTGAAAGCGGTATCGGGGGAAAGTGGTGAACCTCTGCCAATAGTGACAACGCTTCCTCGCAGCAACGGTCCTTGAAGCTGACCAGATGATGACTCTTGGCGACCAAGGCCCAGACGCTCCTCTCCCGGCTCCAGGTCCATGAGATGGTAGAGGGAGAACTCGGCACATGCGCCCATCTCAATCTCCATGAGACCTCCAATCCCAAAGCCAAAGTTTCCCGCAGTTGCCTTTTGGCCTGGATAAGGTGCATGCTTTGTATGTGTTAGCTTCTAGTCAAACTCGACTGTCAAGGAGGTACCAACAATCATGCCAACCCTCGCCTTGGAGGCAACGCTATTCGCCAGCTGCTGCGTAGATGCAAGGGCCTCCGCAACGACAAAAAGCTCTCCTGGTCCCGCAGAGTTGTACTGGTCCTTGCCGTAGACGTGGAAATCGAGCTTCCATTGGCCGGCAGAGTCGGGGTGCTGCTGGTGGACATAGCCCTTGACGAGAGCAAGCACGTCGTCGAGTTGCGAGATGAGGATATCTAGAGCGCGTTAGAATCCTTGAGCCAGACAGCGAATGTAAATCCTTACAATCTTTGACGCCGCCTAGAAACAAGCTGCGGTAGCCTACTATGCGCGCAGCCTCGAGCTTCAGCTGATACGGTTTGCCGAATGCCTCGGACGGCCGATACCGGCTCCCCGTGACCCTCACCGATCTCCCATCAGGGAGTTGCTCGTATTTCGACTCGGTCAGATCAAGAGCTCCGCCAGGTCCTCGCAAGAGATCCGGTCTCGTATTCTCATACAGCGGGTGCGCAGCAACAGAGAGAGGCGTGCAGATGGAATCAGGAGCCGTGGGCCTCACGTCAAACAGACCGTCAGCGTAGACGGTAGAGACGGCACCATGCGACTTTGGAAGCGAACACTGGCCTCCACATTCCATAATCTTGCCCATGTGAAGAAACCCACCGGTTCGGGACTGAATATCCTCCTCGCTGAGACCCTGGACCTGGCGTTTGAGTTGATGCGTGCAGTAGGCAACGTACGGCGAGGGATCGTATGCTCTACCGCCGATTATCACGTCGAAGTCGGGGTGGGCGTCCATGGCGTCGATAAAGGGCTCTGGACCTATCTGAGCAACGACTCGGACAGATGCCTCGATCTCTTCTTCTGTTGCAGGGGGCACACAGACACCGCATCCAGTTACGCGGCCTTGCTCGTGCCGTTTGAGGATAGTCGATTTGTCAATTCCGGAAAATAATGATATCGTCTTGAAGCTGTAGTCTCTACAGAGGAATGAGCAATGGGCCAGACAGGGGCGAGCAGCAGACTCACTTGTTTGCCTCCTCTGCAGCAATCTCCTCGATAATCTCCCCAATCTCCCTAACGTGCTCGTCAGTGCCATCACCCCCAGCCGAGCCAAAGATCAGCGGCACGCGAAACGTGTGAACAAGCCGGAGCAGCTTGGACAGGTCTTTGGCGTAGGCTGAACGGGGACAGGACATGGACCCGAGGGCGAGCTTCTGCGGGCCGCTATCGGTCGAGCCCGAGTCGAGGATGATGGCTGTTGGGACTCCATTGGGCACGAGATGGGCGAGTTCATAGCGTGTGAGGTCTTCGTCGAAGCCGTAGCCAAGCATGCCGACGGGGGCGATGATCTGGCAGATGGGCCGAGGGGTCATGTTGTCTTTCTGGTTAGTGCCGGTCATCTGATGAAAGAGTGGTAGAGGGGTATATCTTGATCGGATTGGAGATTTTTGGGAGTTTTTCGGAACTGTGAAATAGTAAGGGAGAGATCAAAAGTGCGATACTAGTCAGTGTCAGAGATGCTTCCACCCCGGGTATAAGAGCAACAGCGGCACTATTACCAATCGGAGTTCGGAAGATGTCTGATATCGCCGTCCCTTGTATCAACTATAGCATTAGTTCTTTCTTCCCCGTTGACAGTGTTGAGCTCAGATGCTTCATGCCGAGGCTGAGTTTGGTGCGAAAGCCGAATCTCGCTCTCCAAAGCGAAGTTCGCTTATCCCCCTCCACCACGGAGATTTCGTGTCAGACTCCAACTCCGTCGGACGTGCCAAGACCTACGGAGGCAGCTGTGCCAATGGAAAAAGCTGATGGAACGGATTATCCGATACAACGGCTCTACTCGTAGCGAAAAGGCTTGTGGCAAGCGAGAGACTTAGCGTGAGAATGCATCGTAGGGCTGAACTAGCATGGCCGTTTAGATCTCGAGACCCTGTTCAGGCTGGTCTTGTCCCATTCTTGACGCTGACCAAGGTCCAACACATGGATCATCAAGAACGGCCGAATCATTGCACAGCAAATCCCCCATCCACCGGCCCCCTCGCCCAAAGCGTGTCCCAGCAACTCCGTTGGCGCCCAACCCAAACACTTCAAGTCCGTAGGGGCCCTGCATAATCCTTCACAACGAAACAGAAATGATCAACCGTCCTCAGGATGACACCGCCCCGCCAGGACAAGGGTCAAGCGCGTTTCGCTTCCTGCGCCGCAGGACGCCCCCAGCCCTGATTGGCTTTGCTCGGACTTGGGACCAATTATAGCACGGCGACAAGGGTTGCACGGCAGTTGAGGGATAAGCACTGAAGCAGACAATACAGCCTTGTCCGTGGCTCCAGAGATCATCGTCGGCCGGGGTCATATTTTGAGGTTGTATTTTGGAGTTGGACTTGTACTTAATTGCTCATTTCTCGTCTTGGTAGTTGAATCTCATCAACCTCACAAACAGCTCCCCTCACAAGCGCACTTTACACTTGAACTGCACTTGAATCAAGATCTCATTGCCATCACTCTCACCGTCCTTTCTCGGGCAATGACCAACTACGAACCCAACCGAAAACCCACAAAATCGGGTGATCTCGCCCCCGACTACGTTGAGCTGGAAGCAACAAGATGGCGCTCACTCCCCCAAGAAGACCAAGACACAACCACCTATGACCCCGGAGCAACCCTCGAAGCAACAACATCAAACCAGAGCGCGCCAAATGACCTGGAGACACAGCTACCGCTCGGACAGGCTCTCAAAAAATACCCCAAGATTGCACGCTACTGCCTCGCCATGACCATCCCAATCATCGGATGGGGCTACGACCTACTTGTTGTCGGCGCCATCACGGGCGAGGACTCGTTCAAGGCGGACTACGGAGAGATGATTGACGGGGAGATGACCATCCCGGGCAACTGGCTGTCTCTGTGGATGGGACTCCCACCCGCCGGAGCAGCTGCAGGAGCCGTGCTGGACGGTTGGCTACAGAACCGCATCGGCCGAAAGCTCAGTCTCATGTTTGGCAGCATCATCTCGGCCGCGGCCATTGCCTGCATCTTCTTCTCCCATCTGCCCCCAGAGCGGCACACCAAGCGCCTCGTCATCACTATCGGCCTGACTTTCCAAGGGTTCACCGTCGGCATCATCAAGACCACCTGTCTCACCTGGGTGTCGGAAAATGCGCCGACAGCACTGCGAGGCCCAGCCATGGCTCTCTTCCCGACCTTTACCTTGATAGGACAACTTATCGGCGCGATCGTGGTGTATGTGGTTAACCAGCTCGGGAAGAAGAGCGGTTACCTGGGAGCCTTTGGTTCTCAATGGATACTTGTCCTTGGCCCTTTTACTCTATCCTGCATCATGCCCGAGAGTCCTGCTCATCTGCTCCGAATAGGCCAAGAAGAGAGGGCCATCCGGTCCGCAACTCGGCTTTTCGCCCCCAAGGTGAACCCATATAGCGCTTTGGAAAGAATTCGAGAAACCATCGAGGAGGAAAAGGCTTCGACGGCGTCGGTTTCTTACTGGGCTTGCTTCAAGGGGAGCAACCTTCGGCGTACCCTGATTGTCCTATTGGCGAATGTCATTCCTGCACTGTTTGGTCTGGATCTTTTGTCAAATGCCACAGTCTTTCTGCAGAGCATTGGCATGGCATCTGGCCCGAGTTTGCTCATCATGATTGGCGGCATCGTTGCAGGAATGGTAGCTAACGGCATCGGCTTCTGGCTCCTCTCCCGCACAGGCCGAAGAAGCATGACGATCGTATCTATGGGCGGCGCCGCACTCTTGTGGGGAGCAATGGGTGTCTCGGGCTTCTGGTCAGGCCAAGCACTCGCCTGGCTGGCCGCAGGAATCATGATCTCTGTCATTGTGGTATGCGGTCTGGGCTGCTGGCCTGCAGGCTACGCAATCATGGGCGAAACAAGCTCTCTCCAACTGCGCTCTCTCACCCATGGCCTGGGAAGCGTTGCATCTCAGGCTTCATCCATCACCCTGGCCGTGCTTCTGCCGATGCTCTTCAGCAAAGACAAGGCGGCGCTTGGAGCAAAGACTGGGTTTGTGTTTTGCGGCCTGTGCATCATCGGCGTGGTTCTGAGCTGGCTTTGGGTTCCAGAGATGAAGGGCAGGAGCATGATTGAGATTGACCACATGTTTGAGATGAAGCTGCCGACGAGGAAGTTTAAGGACTGGAAGATGGAGTCGCACGAGATTCGGGAGGTATCGCCGCTGGCGGATAGCGGTGCGTAGATGGGTTGATTTGAGGGGAAGTGCCATGATTTACATGATTTGATTAGTTTGCATTTTATAGAGCCATTTTCACTCATGGTTTGTATCCAATTGAATAGTTGAACAAAAAGTGAATGCCTTTTGAGCTGTTGAGAGACTGCTAGGGCCTCTATTTCATAGAACTACCAGCAACCAATATGTTCAAATGACTGCCCTCAACCAAACGTGTTACCTTCCTACAAGTAGTTCATTCTGGCACAATAGGTTCCAAGAAACCTGAGTATTTATAAGCCCGGCATCTCCTCCTTCGACCATAGTCTCACCAGAGTGTTAAACCAGGCCAACCCTTAACGACCCCTCAGCAGCCGCTGCGTCGTCCCTTGCCATTGTAGCCGAATTATTTGGCAAGACCCTCCTGAAGAACCTTTTTGAGCTTTTCATCCACCCGGCCAAAGTAGTCTGCGCAACGATTAGTTCCAACACCCACAGATGCAGAGTTTGGTAGACGTACCCAGCACTTCCTTCTTCAGCCTATCAGGAACATCTCCCAACGTAGGCAGGATATTATGCAGAAACTGGTCCTTTCCACCTTTCTCGTCACAAATGATGCCCCAAAGCTTCCGAGCCTGCTCAAAGTCCTTGTCCGTGACGGACGTCGAAAATGCAGTCACGTGTCCAGTCCAGAGCTCATGGGTCGGCATCTGAACCCGCTTGCTGACGTTGACTGGGCGAAGCTCGGAAAAGACATAGTCGGGGTCGCCTCCGTAGTTTCCGTTCATGGTGCCTGGGCCATCGCGGATGTAGGGGGCATACACCGTGTTGGTTGGCCTGTTTGGTGGGAGTTGCATGTAGTTGGGGCCGACCCTTTTCGTGTGTTAGTCGCTGACTTTAGAGGAAGGATGATGGAGATACCGATAGCGCTGGGCGTCTGGGTAGCTAAACATTCTGGCTTGGAGAACTACATTACATCACAGTTAGCGGTGACATTCAGTCACAGAGACAGGAGTAAAGACCTGGATCAGCTGAAGGTCCAATGCCTGGGACCATGTTCGACGGCGAGAAGCACGCTTGTTCAATGTCCTGGAAGTAGTTGCTGGGCTGTAAAGGAGTCAGCTGTATAGCAGAAAACAGAGCAAGAAGACAGACATTCTTATTCAAGGTCAGGCGACCAACAAGCCGTAGGGGGTACTGCTCAAACGGCCAAGTGTAGGTGTCGTCGAAAATGTCGATGGGGGCTGACTTGACGTCTTCAGGCTTCATGACCTGGACATACTCGCCCCAAGACGGAAAGTCGCCCTTCTCAATGGCCTTGAAGAGATCCTTTACGTGGTAGTCTGGCTCTGACCCAGCCAGCCGGACAGCAGTATCCGCGCCCATGGTCTTGATGCCATCGTCGGGCCTAAAATGCCACTTGACGTAGACATAGCTGCCGTCCTACTGTTGTCAGCGTGAATCATACAGAAGAATAGCGAGCTCACAGCCTTGTTCAGGGTGTACGTGTGAACGCTAAAGCCGTTAATGTTCCTCAACGAAGCCGGAATACCGCGCTGTCCAAACAAGTGCATCAGAGCATGAATCCCCTCCGGATTGTTGACATGAAAGTCCCAGAACATGGTATTATCAGGCACGTCCGTCTGAGGATGACGCTTATGGCTCCTGTTCATGGACGGGAACTTGATGGGATCGCGGATGAAAAAGACGGGCAGGTCATTAAAGACAAAGTCCTGGATGCCCTCTTCTGTGTAAAACTTGGTCGCCTAGCCTCGGACATCGCGGACTGTATCGCTGGACCCCTTTTCGCCGCCGACTGTAGAGATTCTCGTCAGTATCTTTGTCTTTTTGCCGACGCCAGTGAGGAACTTGGCGTCGGTCAAGTCCGAGACATCTTCGAGGAGCTCAAACTCGCCGAAAGCAGACTTGCGTATTGTGATATGCTAAAGTGACATCACACTGTGCTAAAGTGCTAAAGTGATATATATCACCGTGAATATATATCACACTTTTTTTTCAGCTAAATGTGATATCACGATAGCGAAAATGCTATCGCCCGTAAATACCGCTGCAGCACCCTTATCTGATAAGGCCATCTAATCTTATCTACTTTTGTTGGATCTACTGTAAATAGCTTTTGCAACACCCCTATTGGCTTGTGTCATCGTACACAGACCATCGAGGCGCACAACCGGACATTTCCTTCCGCGTTGGCCCTTCTCGTTCCATTCTGGCGTTGCCTCTGAACAGTCAGTGACCCCGTACGGGAAGGTTGAGGATACAGGAGACATGCGAGACTCCAAGGTCGAAATGGTCTTCTGACCGTGAGAACACTGGCACCGATAGAAAGCTCCTGACGGGAGATATCTAAACGGACCAGTTTTTGTTTGCACTACTTCTAATCTACGGAAAATCAGCATGTGTTGAAGTTCGTGGGAGTTTTTGCAAGACCGGCCTACCCTATACCTCAGTGCTAGAAAGATGCCAGGTTCTCACGCACCTTCCTTTGTCATCTTACTTTCTTGGCATGCAGATGTTAAGAAAGTAGCCCTAATTACACCAATCATCTTAACAAGTGCACCACAACAACCACAACCCTGCGCTTCGCGCAGCCCACGGCGGCGGCGATGGCATCCGCCACCTCCTGCCCGCCTATTGTCCCGGACCCTTTTGACCTGGGAATCCATACTCCTGCCAATCTCAATCGAGGAGCCCGCACTGCCCTCTGGCAAAACAACCCCGCTGTCGTGAATGGACCTGTTGGGGTCCCGCCCGCCCACGGGAGGACGGCTCAAACGCCGTCTTCGCCTCTCAATGCAATCTCTACTGCTGCGGCTACGGAAGGAGCCCAGATCGCCCATCCTGACCCCTCCCCTGACCCTACCTCGACTGCCGTACAGCAACCAGTCTCCATTTTTGAAGCAGCCACGAAGCTCGCACGCGACCGTGTGGAGGAGTACAATGCCAAGTTGAAGCTGTTTCAGGCCTTCTGCGCTAAATTTGAAGAAGCAGCGAAACAATTCACCACTGGGCCCGAACGGGAATTCGCCCAAAAGTTTGCCGATAGCTTCCTGGACTCCTGGAATCAGGCGTTTACTGACGCCAAATCTGCTCCGGCGCCTACCTACAGCATCGTCGCGGCCTCGCCTCCGGCTGCAAACAACGCCCTTGCTCACCAACCCCGACACCATCAACAACAACGTCAACAACAACAGCCCCCTCATCGCCAGGGACAACCGACTGCAGGCGCCCCACCCCGAGAGGATCTCCGCGTCTTCATCCGGCTGGACGCCGAATCCCCGGCCAGGACCCATAAGGACTATGCAATCCGGACCCATATATCCCGGAAACTCGGAGTGGATCCACGCAAGATCCCGCGGGTTTTCCAAGTCAGGTCCGGATGGGCCGTCCTTACCGCCGACATAACCGCCCGCGACCTCCTCGTGCAGAGACAGACTGAATGGGCAACCGACTTAGGGGCCGCCGCCATAGAGGCTAGACAGGAATGGTTTACCTACTTAGCCTCAGATTACCCCTGCAAGCTGACCGACCTCTATGGCAACGAAGCGGATAGCGACGCAGCCGTGGACGAAGAAATTGAAATCCAGACAGGGCAGAAGCCCGTCAACATACGGCCCGCGCGGCATCAACCTGACAACCCCTTAACGAAGACCTTACTTGTATCCTTCCTGGAGCCAGTCAAGAAATACTGGCGCCTCTTCAGCAGCCGACCAGCAAGGCTCATCAAGAAAACCGACCGGCCAAGGCAGTGCAATGTATGCTTGGACTACCACCCGTCACGTACCTGCCATCGACTCCCCCTGTGCAAACGCTGCGGCAAGGCCGCCGGCCACGACTCCGGGGACTGTACCGCCCCCGAGCAATGCGCCAACTGCCTCGGCCCGCACAGCGCCAACTTCGCCGAATGCCCAGCTCGCCCGAAGAAGGTACACGGCGTTTTCCGCCGGCTGACCAAAGAACAAAGGGACCATGTCCGAGTTGTGGGCGCTGAAACATATCGCCAGCGCAACGTAGAAGCGCAACGGCACGCGCCTGACCTACAGCAAAACGACCCACAGCAGGATAGCACCGGGTCGCTAGAAAGATCGAGCCCTCGGGCTCCCAGTCCGGCCGCGTCAAGAGCGCCGTCTTGCATAATGGTGGCCACTACCCCCGAGGCAGAGGAGGAACCCGAGCACCCAAGACCCGGGTCCCCAAGGAAGCGCCGCATCGTCCTGATCACGCGTCCACACGACCACGGGCACGAGTAAGCGCCCGCGAGCACGAAGATGCGATAAAAAGACCCTCAGGGTCTTTCAAGCCAACGTCGGCAAGGTTTCCCCGGTCCACGACTGTGCCCTTGCATTGGCAGACTCTGAACGATACGACATCGTGCTCCTCCAAGAACCATGGACAACAACGGCAAACTCCCGCTGCCTCACCAAGACCCATCCTGCATACGATACCTACTCTCCAGTCGAAGCCTGGGACAGCAACTCCACTCGACCCAGAGTTATGACATACGTCCGCCGAGATTCTAAGCTCTCGGCAGACCAGAATCGACCATACAAAAGCCGCGATATCCTATGGCTCACGGTCAACAATACAATGATAGTCAACTTCTACCGCCAGAACGACGAAAGAGATGCGCTGGATACTTTGCTGCAATGGCCGATCCCCGATCGCTGCCTCGTGGCAGGCGACTTCAACGCTAGACATCATACGTGGCAGACAGGCCCAACTACGAACCGCGGCCACGAGATTGCCTCCTGGGCATCGGAAAATGGCCTCGGCCTGCTGAACACCTCAGACATCCCCACAAACCCGCATGGAAACACCATCGACCTCGCCTTTTCGAATGTACCTCTTGCTGAAGCTAATGTCGAGGACCACCTTGCCACCAGCTCTGATCATTTCACCCTTAGCCTAACGCTCCCAAATGTCGAGCCGGCCCCAACACAGCCAGGCAAAATCCGGGTAACAACAGACGACGAGCTCAAGCGCTTCGTCGAAATCGTAGAGCTAGGATCGACGGCGATCCCCGTCGCCGCCTCGAGCCCACTAGAACTAGACGAGCTCGCATCCACACTAGTGAGCCTCTTACAATCAGCAGCAAAGGCAGCGGGCCGGCCTGCGAGGAAGGGAGCACGCAACGCTCCGTGGTGGACCGAAGAGTGCGCCCTTGCTGCTGCCGGGTATCGGGCAATCAGAAGGCTGTACCCTCTCGGATTCAACCAAGAGGTCCAAATAGCCAAGCGAGATTTCCACCGTGTGGTCCGCCGCGCCAAAAGGCTCTATTGGCGGAACCTGATCAACAGCTTCTCAGATAGCAGCTCCGTTTTCAAGGCCGTCCGATGGCTGAGATCGCCAGGAGCCTTCCAACCGCCTCCACTCCAAGTGGACGACGTGGTCCACGAAACCCAGCTCGACAAGGCCAACGCGCTCCGGCGAGCGACTCTAGAGCGTCGGACAGCTGAGGACGATATCCAGGATCCCTGGATCGAGGTCAGCCCTCGCAAAACGATCCCATTCCCGCAGGAAATCTCCCTAGAAGAAGCACAGGACGCGACCCTCCGTACCGGGAATACATCGCCGGGGGCAGATAACATCACAGTCAAGCTCCTCACAGCAGTATGGCATATTATCGGAACACACGTTCGCCGCCTCTTCGAGGGGTGCCTGGCCATAGGCCACCACCCAAAGCCTTTCAGAGCGGCCGAGGTGGTCATGATCGCCAAACCTGGACGCAGAGACCTGACGACCCCGCGAGCCTGGCGACCCATCTCTCTGCTCTCCTGTCTCGGCAAGGGACTGGAACGGTTAGTCGCGCGCCGTCTCGCGTGGGCATGCATTCACTATGGAGTCCTTCACCCGCAACAAGCTGGAGCGCTTCCAAAGAGGTCTGCGACAGACCTCGTAGCTGCCCTAGTTCACGACATTGAGGAAGCATTTGCTCGCAAGAAGGTGGCCACGCTGGTCACGATGGATATCCAAGGCGCGTTCGACACTGTCCTGCGCAACAGACTGATTTTGCGACTTCGGGAACAAGGCTGGCCCGAACATCTCGCCCGATGGGCCAGATCCTTTATGGATGACCGATCTGCTTGTGTTAGATACCAAGATACAATCACCCCGCTGTCTCCTCTCCAGTGCGGTCTCCCTCAGGGATCGCCGGTATCGCCGATCCTCTTTCTGTTATATACAGAGCCCATCTACCGACTGAGCAACCCCCAAGGCCGGTTCGGCTATGCAGATGACACAGCCATCCTGTGCGTCGGCGACACGGTCGAGGAAACGGCCGCTGCGGCATCACGTTCTGTCGAAGAAATGGTCCGCTGGGGCGCCGCAAACGGGGTATCTTTCGACCCTAAGAAGACCGAAGTCATGCACTTCTCTCGGAGCAAGCTCGAGACCGCACCGGCAATATGCCATGGCGATGTCGAGAAGCACCCCGAGGCAGCAATGCGCTGGCTAGGCATCTGGCTGGACAGCAGCCTGTCATTCCGAGTCCACGCAGAGAAGTGGACGGCTAAGTCACAGGCTGTCGCCTACCATCTGCGAGGACTCACCAACACGATACACGGCCCGCTTCCCAGCGCTGTACGGAGCGCCGTCAGGGCCTGCGTTGAACCAGTCCTGCTCTACGGCACCGAAGTATGGTACCCAGGGGCAACCCGACCGCGGTGGGACCAACCGTCTAAAGACCGGCCGTCAAGTATCCAACATCTCTTGCAGAGAATGAACAAGGCTATAGTTCAATCTATGCGAGCTATACTCCCTGTCTGGAAGACGACCCCGATCGCCATCCTCCATCGGGAAAGCGGGATACCACCTATCACTCAGCTTCTTGAAGCACGTCGATACCGTTTCTCCGCCCGGCTCAAATCCCTTGATGAGGCTCACCCCCTCGCGAAGCGCACGCTTCCACCCAGGCAACCCACATACCATCAGCTCATCAAGCGGAAGTACCAAGCTCCAACAGAGAGCAGCTTCAGAACCCGTCTCGGAGGACCAATGAGCTCCTCGCACCCTGCCCACGACCAGCCCTCATGCAGAAATGCTTCGGCAAGGGGCAAGATACACCCCCTACAGACAGCCCCGAAAGAGGAATCGGCCGAGGCCTTCCTCCAGTGGGTTGAGACAGTAGACCCAACCACCTGGATCGTATACTCAGACGGCTCATTGTCCTCGGAGGGAGCAGCCAGCTATGGCTTCGCCATTCACCAGAAGGACCTCTCCATCTGCGACGGCTCGAGCCGTCTTGGACCTGCCGAGGTCTTTGACGCTGAAGCTACAGGAGCACTGGAGGGCCTCAAGGCCGCTCTGAACCTCCCAGGATCAGCGGCACGGGACATTGTAGTCTGTCTAGACAACCTAGCAGCCGCCACATGCCTACGGGGCACACCGTCCGATTCTTCACGAGCAGTCTTCGTCGAGTTCCAGGCGTTAGCTGCATCACACGGAGCTACACAAGTGCGCTGGATACCTGGCCACACGAACATTCCCGGCAACGAACAAGCCGATAAACTAGCAAAGGCAGCGTCCTCGCTGCCAGAACCGGAAGGCGCTCAGCCGACGCTAGCATACCTGCGAAAGGTGGCGAGGCAGAAACCAAAAGAAGCTTTCGAAAAATGGTGGACAACCTCCGTTCCCGAGCAATATAAGAGATTGAATCTCAAGGCGACTATACGCTGCCCACCGGAACTCTCGCTCCCTCGGGCTGCCCTGCACCATCTACCCGCAGCAAGGTCCCTCCATGTGGATTTCGCTGCATACCACGAACGATTCAACCACGACGACGCGCGGGTGACTTGCTCGTGCGGACGACGCGAAGCACCTGACCATGTCTTCTACTGCAGGAAAGTACCGCGGCGGTGTCGAATAAGGCTCGTCCCCTCGCCGACTGCGGCGGTCAACCTCGCAATAGGAAGGAACTTCGACAAGTACATCAAGTTGACCAAATCAAGCGCCTTCTTCGAAAGGATTTGCACTCGTTACTAGACGAGGCAGATCGGAGATGCATTTGCGTCTCCTCCTCTCCTTCTATCTTCCTTTCCCTTCTGTTTCTTTGTTTCTTTTCTTTATTCTCACGGGCTCGGCCGCCTCGTGCGGTCACGCCGACGCCCTCTTCCCAGTCTCACTAAAGACTGACCGATATAGCGGCTACCGCTATGATAGCCGCACCTGGTCATCCCGCTGACGGGTAACAGGCTCGACAGGACGCGCCTTTGAGCCGATGATATGCTGGATAGTGGTCTGTTCTGTAATTTGCGAAAGCTTTACGTAGATTTTAGCACTAGAGACTCTAGCTCAGCACGTCCTGTGCCCCAATAGGGGACTTTACGGGCCTCACGGCCCCCGGACGAAAAATATACATACATACATACATAGACAATCCTCAACATAAATTTAGGAAATCACTCGCACCGGAGTCCTGCTTGTCTCACCTAAGTACTATCCCAGCCTAGATACAGAGAGTTCCGTGATGGATATGCCTGGTTTGGACTCAAGCGCGCATGTAATGTTTTGTCTAGTCGTGAGTCGCTTTGTGAAGCAATGATCCTGTAACCTTTGCATGGCTGTCAAGAAAAAGCAAGGTTTCGCTTTTATGTAGGCCATAACGGCCGACAGGACGCGCAGCAAGGGGGGATGTTGTTGTCTCGCGTCGACGCAGCTGGAGAAGGAAGACACAACATTGGAGACGATACGCTTAGTAGCGTTGAACCCGCTCACTGTGTGGGTGATATTCGTGAAACTTGAAAGCATGTTCGAACTCGAAGTGCGTCTGATGAAGACGGATGTGACAAAGCGTGAGATGGGTTCGGCGACCCATCAAAGTCAGCAAACCCCAAAGTGGGTGGTCCCACTACTTCGTCCAGCCGACATTCCAGATAACGTGAGTAATGTCGCGGGCGGTGTTGACCGTGTCGATAACGCGGCTAAGAATGCCGTCCGTCGACGATGCTTCTCCCCCCTCATAAGGCATGAACATGCCGGAAGGGGTCCTTCGCATGCTACCAGGCTCTTGACAAAGACCAACCCAAGAGATGGATTGGTGAAGGCCGCCGTTGACACCTTCAGCGGGCGGTGATGACCAGCCTGAACTGGGGCTCACCAATGCATCATCGAGGCTGTCCTTATCCTCCTCGCCAAATAATAACTTGCTGGACTGCGCGGTTGGTCGAAGAATCTCGTGTGAGGAAGAAAATGATATGATTGAACTTCGAGAGTGCTTCATAGCCGTTTCTCGTGGTTCTGGAATGTCTTCCCAATACTTGAGGGTAGTGGACGGAAGCATGGCAATCGTCTTTCCTTCAGCTGGCTTTGATTTCAAGGTCTTCCGTCGAGAGAGCGGTAATTTCTTTGTCTTAATGCGCTTCATCATCACACCATCGTTTGAGTCACTGTCATCGCCGTAACGGTCAGTGTTCGTGTCGTCGCCCTCATCGTCGTCGCCTTTAACTTCGACAGCAATGCATTGCTTGACATGCTCATTGAAATGGATGTTCTTTCGCTTAGAGTTTGGAGTTGTGATCCCGGAGGACTCTGTCGATGGAACGACATTACTTCTTTCCCCATACAGTCGTCTTTGAGAAAGCGAGTAAGAGAGGTAGTTGATTGTTGAACGGCCCAGATGGGGGCGCAACATACTCCTGGTCTCGTGGGCTTTGGGAGCAGCTGTTGCTTGCTTGAGCAATGAAGCCGTCGGTAATGGTCGCTGGAGCATCACCTCAGATAGGCTCCTTTTCTTCAGGGTTGGCTTCTTGTTGAGGCCCACATATGAGTCAGTCTTGGACAATGACACACTGGAGGGCTCGATCTGAGTGGAATGAAGGGCCTTTCGGCCCGACTGCAGAGGGCCATAAAGCCAGGTCACATCGCAGACCTTGAGCCTTGGAGGTGTAAGTATTTCAATCGAACCTCGTGTAAATTCCAGGGGTACAAACCAATTGAGTGATTCGGGGGAAATGGTTTTGAGGTTGTTCTTGACCTTCATCCATGTCCTCCAAGAAGCATTTTCTAATCGTGCGCTATTGGAGAACTCTCCTCGTCGTGTCACAATGTATCGCCATGAGGACCAGATATCCTCCTCCCTCCAATCATGGGATAGATAGTCAACCTGGTGCGAGGGCCTGCTAGAGACCGCCGTGTCGTCCTCGGCCTGCTCTCCATGTTCAAGTATGCCAGGTGTTGAGGTGTCGTCAGAGGCTTCTTCTGAATATGCCTGGTCCGCATGGGATACCGTATAAGAGTTGCCAGTTCGTATACCCGGGGGTGGCTCTAGGTTTTCGTTGGGGTGAATCTCCGGATGAACATAGAGCATTTCTTGTGCGAAGGATGGAAACATGAAGTGGTCTTCAGTGAAGTCTGCGAGACCAAGAGCGACATCGTAGTCTGACGCAATGGAGAGATTGGTTGTAGGGGTGGGTGCGGTAAAGTAACCGTTATCGTCGGAGGGGAGAATGACAGTCATAATGAATACCGAAGGGAGGACCGCAGATGTAGCCTTTTTGATGCCTCAGCACCCGGGAAGGAAAGGTGAAAAGGGTGGGGGGTTGTAGTTAAATACTCGTGAGACTTGCGCCCACTGTGCTGGTATTGGTGATGGTTAAGATGGGTGTTTGATCTGGACGTAGTGGTGACGGTTGATCTCCCTTACCATGTCGAGGATCGGGGAAAGAAAATGGAAAGGAGGGTGAGATAAAAACAGAAGATAGATGAGGATGAAATGGAGGAGAGTGACAGCTCAGAAGAAGGGGATGAGGAGGGGGAAAGGCGGACTAAACTTGGGCAAGGCCAAACAAGGGAAGCGGGTGAGGGGGAGGAAGAGACAAGGAACGAGACAAAGCGCAATGCGAAATGGAAGCCAAAGTGGGACGAACGGTACATGCTCGAAAGTAAATGGAGAAGGGGCCGACGGGAGGATCTGGAAGGCGTAGAATTAGGGAATGTTCAAAAGACGACAAGGGAGAGAGGGAGTGCGAGTTGGAGTGCTGCAATTCGAGAGGAGAGACTCCGTGTGTCGGATTGTGTGTGTTGCGACTGATGGGAGAAGACGGAATCGCCCTTTGGGGTTTCTTGGGTGACCAGTACTTGGAGTTTTCAAGCGGAAGAGATGGCCGGCAGGTCAATGCTGAAGACGTGCAGATTTGCAGAAGCGGGGGATGCATGAGATCAGGTAATTTCAAGGCTCGAAAAGCAGTTTTTTTTTATCCTCTCCTGTGGCTTGGGACTGGGATTTACGAGGGTGGGTGGTGAACTCCCCCGTACTGTAACTGGAGCCAGCAACCAAAACAAACACCGACAAAGGCGTAAATGCGACAGAGCGTTTTCTACAGACCAAGGCGCCCCAGGTCTCGTCTCGCAGGCTGCTTTGGCTCGTAGTCGCGAGCAATACAGCAAGCAATTCTATCTCGCAGCATGCCTGCAGTTGACCCATGAAATGAATGTGTTTCAACCGAGGGGAGCGTGCGGACAATCAGACATTGCAGCATCGGAGTACAACCTGCGGGAGGTGCCGAGGAGTCGTGATGCGATACCATTTCCACATTTCTCGACTCGCGGTTCTCATGCTTTGGGTTTCGCCTCGACTAACCTGAAATGACAGCCCTTTGCCAAATTTAAATTTCATAATTGAAGCCGCTGGTCCCCCACATCACTCCAAAAATCAGCCTCCTTTGCCCCGTTGGAATGGGTTCGGGCGCCAGATTCGAAACAACTTGTGTGCAAGGCGGGGGTAACCAGAAGGACCCAGCGGAATGGGTCCAAAGACAGCCGCCATGCCAGGCGGGGCCCACGCTTAGTTCCCCTGACCAAGCTTAGCCTAGCGTATTTGAGACGGCCCTGGCAGGTACAGTAAAAAGACGACGGCCCAAGACCGGAGGGTCGCAGCCCAAAGCGACAAGGGTGCGGATTCGCCCGTTTCTTTTCCAGGAGGAAGAGGAACAGGGACCATTATTCCCCCTCCCCTTTTTTTTTTTTTTTTTTTTTCTTTTCTTTTCTTTTCTCATCGCTTGGACTGTGCAAAGCAGGGATCTAGGTGTGTCCACCGACAGCCCTGATCACTGGAGGCAACAGTTTAGTGCTAGAATTGGGATTGTATCGCATCGCCAATTGGCAATTGGGACTCAAATACGACGACTCTCAACCTGCAGCGGGAAAAAAAGCCGGAAAACCCCCAAGGACAGAACAATTTGAGCCTCCTCATGATGCGCTCCACAACCACCTTGCTTTTAGAGGTTTATTGATGCTGTTATGGCTTGTCTTACCTTGACGCAAGGTTCCCTAACAGTACGCCATCCCCGGCATACTCTTTGGTGGTGTTTTCGTGTGCTGGGTGGCATTTGCCCTACCCTCGATCACCGTCTCCGTGTGTGCAAAACCCAGGAGTCTCGAAAAACGTTCTTTTACAGCTTCGGCGTGTCTATATGATCCCTAATTATAGACAGGACGAGAGGGTCCAGTAAAACGAATTAAAGTTATTTACGTCGATTACAGTCATCGTCGCCGGGCTCACAGATGTAACCAAACTGTTGGAGAAGCTCGTTAAGCCCTTAGCAACCTCCGCTGTAGAGGAGGTCCGTTCGGGTCGGCCCAAGGCCCTATGTCCGACCCCGGCGCCGGAATGCCGGCGCAACGCTGAGGTGACGTTACGCAGACAATACGAGCGCCTCCCCCATCAATTGTGTCGTCACCGACCGCCAGCAAGTCCGTCGGCGGCGCCGGGGAACCACGCCGGAACCTTGCTGGTGCCGGCCAACTCAATTCGTTGGACCGCGGCATCAAAGCGGTCATGTTTCTGGAGTAGGAATGCAGATGTGCGCTTGTCGGCCCTCTTCTGAGCTTGCGCCGTGAGTTTTATGCGGCAGTTAAAGCGGGTAATAATTGCGAAGGGGTTGAAGAGGCGTTTAATTTGACTGGGGGGTTATTAAGCTTCGGGGGGGTGAGGACGGCTGACTGCCTGAGAAGCTAAGTGAAGGCAGGAGAAGTGCTCCGTGCTCTACCGGTGGCGTTTGAAAATACAACCCCAGAGCTTTGTCCTACCTTATTTACGTGCCTGTGTTGAAACAAGTAGGTATTTCGCCCCACTTGATCCCATGTTCCTCGACTATACTTAAGGCAACCTTCGATCAGTGTGACAAAGCCAGGGAATTAAGGTAATAAGAGGTTCCTATATGTAGCTGAGTAGGTTGTAAATACTTCTTTGCAAGAGGATCTTTGTTAGGAGACTACGTACCGCGTACTTGGCATCCTTTTACTGGCTAACCTAACTGGAGCCTTACGACAGACCATGGGATAGTACATTATGTGACCTGTTCTTCGAGTTAAATCTCATCGCTTAACCGGTTAAAATTGTAAGTGAATAACGACCTACTCGGCTCTAAGTAGCCACGGGTACCGGGCGGGAATTTGTGTCTGCCCACAGCAGCAATCCTGGGCGAATCAACCATCCAACGGGCAGGGGAGGGGCGGGCTACTCTCTCGCATCTTGTGGCAGCCTTTGTGCATCGTCCATCTGCCAAGAAATTCCGGGTGTTCAGAATGCGTTGACCGGTTGCATCCAAAGCTGTTAGGGCTTGGACGCCTGCTCAGCAATTAAAATGGCCGGGGTTGGGTCGTCCCAGAAGGACCCACAGCGATATTGCGGCTATCATACAAGCGTCATCAGCGAAAGTCCCGGAGAGGAGAGGATATCGAGCGATAGAAAAGCCCTTTTGACGGAAAGGTTCCGGTGGATGCGCCCCTGTTTCCTACGTACCAAGTTTCAACCGCATATGCGGGTGTATGCTCTCTCGTGAGGTTCTGGTATTCGCTGCATTTATCGACAGCATGCAAGAGGATAACTATCCCTTAAGCCGTCAAGGACCTCCAAGCGGCCATGACAGGGGTCCGGTCCAATTAAAATGCAGCGAATCAGAGAGGTACATTGTTTCCCACATAAAATTACATGGTACCAGAAGTCCCAGCAACGATGAGTTTTACAAATCGCAAATATTCACATACCTCATCCGTACTACGTCTGCCCAACACCCCGACGCCTCGGACGCCGCTTCCTCCTCACATCACCGTTGCTGCTATTCTCCTTCAAGCGACTGCCCTTGCTTAAGGCCCTTACAAGCTGGACAATCTGATTTGTCATGCTAATTGCGTTGAAGGGGGCCTAATAGGGCCACGGGTGCCCGTAGCTGTAAAATTCCACGAGTACCCGGCGACTAATACATGGGCATCCTGCTTTGGATATTTGGGCACGCGAAGGTACATCAAGTTCTTCCTCTGAACCCTAAAATATCATCTACGAAATACAAAGAGAATTCGATTAAAAGAAATCAGGCGAAAGCATGAGTATAGGAATCAAATTGGGATAGATTATAGCTTTATTTAATTTCATCCTTATGAGTTTGTGATAAGAATTATTTCTTCGGGTTTGTACTACAGAGGGTGCGCTCGCCTGCTGATGTCAGACCCACATGGAGTATAACATTAACAAAAACTTCTGCAAACTCATAAGAATCAGATATAATAAAGCGGTAAAAGAGACTTATTTTAAAGTAATAACCTCTTATTTCCCTGGGTACTTATATTTACATTTTTAAGCACTTTCTCAACTGTGTTTTAAAGTTAGGAAGGGTAAACTGATGTACCTTCGAGTGCCCAAATATCCAAAGCAGGGTGCCCATGTATCAGTCGCGGGTATCCGTGGAATTTTACAGCCACGGGCACCCGTGGCCCTATCGGGCCCCCCTGCGTTGAAACCGTATGACCAAGATGGTCCGATCTGCTGGTGGCTGGGATGTGGATATTATGTAGTGAGCCGTACTCCTCAGACACACAACTTTGACCTTTAATCTTCACCAACACACGCTTTTCGCTTCAACAAGTTCTTAGAAGCGTTTTACGTCGTTTTTAAAGCCGCAATGGCAAAGAGCGGTATTTAAGGTAAATGGCGTTTGAGATAGAAGACTTGTTGAGATGCGTCAAAACCTGGCGAGCAAGAAACTCCGTCGGGGAATCACCGATGCATGGGCGCAATTAGGACACTAAGATCGACCTGTTGCTCCTGGTTGTTGGTGCATTTCTCTGGTGTTTCTCTCTGGGATTGTACCTTTACAGCTGTAGGGGAATGATGAACTGTCCGGCCTCCTTGCAAGTTGCAAGTAAACTACACGAGAACAGCATCTGGTTGGCTCTCCGGACCACCGTGGAGGGGAAAGAATCGGACGATGCGATCCGCAGCACAGTAGGCACCGTGCGAGGTCTTCAGCAGTCAGTGGAGTTTTTGTCAGCCGCTCTAGCGCGACCCAGACCCGTGTTGCCCCGTCTCTGATGTGTTTTCCTAACCTGATCCTTTCACATATCCTTGTCCATCGACACAATCCCGCCGCAACTCCACACTACGAGGAGCTATCTCAGTGACTCTTTTATAATTCCTTTTTCTCCTTCCACTATTTTTTTTTTTTGCTACGCCTAACGCTGTCTACACCGTGCCTCGCATCGTCTCTCTACGCTCTCGCCCTTGGCTCCTTGACGTCGAGTGTCGAGTACCGAATATACCAAAGACAAATTTACTTTCTGCGCCTGCACCTCCCCCAAAGGTTCTCAGCAACGCGTGTCCCGGAACTGAGAGACGAGGTTCAAAAGCCGTATGCGTACGTGTACTGTGCGCCGTAAGTTATTGACTTGTCGAAACTTCCAACTCACCCGGTCTATCTCTTTAGCCGCCCTGTCCCATATCGTCGCAGTTGTAGACGGCTGCTAGGCTGCCCTTTTTACCGTTGTCACCTCTGACCTCATTTGACTTTTTGTCTTGCTCCATCCTCGCCTCTTGCTACTGCCACCCACCCCACTCGTCCATTCGATCAATGTTGCCGCCTGCCCCAGACATAATACATCATCGTCATCATAGGGACTTCAACAACTGATGCTTCTACCGCAGGTGAGTCAAAGTCCCCAAAGCGCTTGCGCCTCGTCCTCGACCGGGCCAACAGCAAACTGGCAACACACCTGACTACTTCACAGTTCAGCCCGGCGGATCTCAGTCTGGAGCCCAATCCGTTCGAGCAGTCCTTCAGGGGCGCTCCAGAAACACCAGGACCAATCAGGTTGCCCTCGGTCGCTGCATTGACGTCACCTTCATCTCTGCTGCCCAACAGTAACATGGCGCCGTTCAACTGGGGAGGAGGTTCGTTGCGGACTGGGCCTCTGAGCCCAGGGATGCTCTCTGGGCAGACCAATGATTACTTTGGCGATACCCCTCACCTTCGTGGCGGTTCCCCTACACCCAACGAGTCCTCTCTAAGTACGGGCTTGACACCCGGCGGCAGCGGTTCTATGTTCCCTGCCCAAAGCCTGAATTCTCAACTTTCTGCTCAACTCAGTAGCGGCGGAGTTACGCCCAGCACTCTCGACTTTCACCGAACTTCTATGAGCGCTACGGCCAAACGTGATCAGAAGGGTGCTCCTCCGCGATCACAAGGACACCAACCACCACGTCCGCCTCAGCAACAGCAACCGTCTGTTACCTCTAAACCCCAAGAAATGCCTAACGGCGCGACAACCGCTAAACCCGAGGCGAAGCCTGCATCGGGCACTTTTGGCCCCCACAATAACGACGCTGCGAATGGTCTATTCATGTTTGCCCAAGGTAGGAACGGCGCTCAGAGTACGAACCAATTCGCCGTCACTTCAGGCCCCCCCCGGCCACGCTCACCCTACCCCCGTCGCTGCACAGAATATGAACACTTCGCCGCACGTGTCGAGTGTTAATGGAGGCTCAATTGGCTCTGCGCACGGCATGAGTGAGGGTAGTATTGCTTCAGACGAGAGCGAACAGGCTAGGCCCAATACGCGAGTCAAGGGCAGGAGAAACCCCCTCCCGCAAACAGCCGACGAAAGGCGGATGGGCCCTCAGCCAAGTCTCCCGCTACTAAGAAATCCAAGACCAATGCTGCTGCTATCAATGGTGACATGGATTTCTCTGATGACGAGTCCAAGATGAAACTGGAGGAGGGCGGATCCAAGTCAAAGATGATGGACGAGGAGAAGCGAAAGAACTTTCTCGAGCGCAATCGGTATGTTCTTGAACCCTTGATTGTTCTGTATTGAGATATTTTTACTGACTCTTTGAACCAGCGTCGCTGCTCTCAAGTGTCGTCAGAGGAAGAAACGATGGCTTCCCAGCCTGCAGACCAAGGTTGAGATGTTCAATACGGAGAACGATGCCTTGACGGCGCAAGTCACCCAGCTCAGAGAAGAGGCGGTCAACCTAGAGACACTTCTTTGTGCCCACAAGGACTGTCCAGTTACACATCGTCATGGTCTCCACGGTGCCTTCGTGTCGCAGGTCATTGAGCCCTTCAATCCGCAGATGAACCCATATGGTATGGCTGCACCGACGCCAAACCAGGTCATGGCTGGCCAAGGTGTGCAGCGGCGTTTCTCATAGCGCGAGCGCCTGCCTATTCCGCCGTCCGGTCTAGAAGCTCAACGCGTTCAGTTGAGTGACTGCCCTCTGCCTACCGGGCTTGGCAGATCTCCGCGTCTAAAAGCTGGACGGGATCAGTCTCTTTTGGATAGTCAGTTGCTTGATGGACCTATCCACCCTTTGCTTGCTCAACTTGCTCAACTAGGGGACGGACGTCCCCCCGGGGTAATTCTTATTATACACATATACAAGGGGCTCTAGGGGTTGCTGTTCCGAAGGCCAGCTGGCTCATATATTCGCTTCACCTTCTGGGCTGTACAACGATTGATGATGAATGGAACATCCGGAGGGGGATGGGTGTCTGGGGTTCACGGATAGCGGACGAGTGTAATTGGAGACGAGTTCGCGGTATTCTTTGGGAGGACGCTATTCTCAGAGCGATTGTGGACACAGACATGAATATATATCTCTGGGTTTGGCCCTCGTGTGCGGGAGTTACGGCGTGCTGGGCTGCGGGTGGTGCAAAAAAGCCATGAGGCGATCAGGCTGAGCGAAGCAATCGCCTTTTCCGTCTGGAGAGCTGTGCAACACGCCCAGCATCGATGGTGGTTTGGTTGCTCAGAGTTGTTGAATATGTGCTGAAAGAGAAAGTGTCGTATATCAAGCCCTGGCCCCACTAGAGCAGCTGCCTCGTAGGCAGCTGCTACTGCCTAACGAGGCAACGCTTTCATTTGTGTATAAAGAGCTGCGCGACTCATTGCATCTTGTCACTGAGTCCTTGCTCCTTAGATAATTCTCATCAATTGACTGGTACCATCAATGATCCCTGTGGAGCCAATTGTCTGACATGCAGCGTCGTACATATGAGTGATCGTAGCTTTCTTTCGGTGACACCCTTTGCAGAGCCAGAATCGACGACCGGAACTGTCTTTCTCGATATCGAATCCATACTCCTAGACCCATCCCGTCCGCCGCCTCCGTCTTTGTTTGCGGATGCAGTACCCTGAAATGCGATTCTAATCGATGCCTTCGTAGCCAGTGTAGTCGACCGAGGAGGAAGTGTCTACAGTTACCTCTCTGTTGGTATTGGATGGATCGAAGCTGTGGAGGGCGTCGAGGTCACTGGGAGTGGCCGAAGGAGATGTCGAAGGAATCATTGCCGTGCAAGCAGTAGTTGTAGAATGAGCCATTTGGAGCAGGACTGTGGAGATAGCTGAGGTTGCGAAACTCAGCAGACTACGCTCCGAGGTATACAAGCACCTTGGACATGTCGGGACGAACTACTTGGCCATGTCTCGCGACGCGAACATGATGCTTGCGACGGCAGCATCAGCTGAAAGGCCATGGGCCCCCGACAGGTTAATTGTGAGATGCAGCCCAGTCGAGCTTGGCATCACCCTGAGTTCGCGATGTTGGAGTAGCTACATAAGCTCGCGGTCACCCAGAGCTTGAACAAGAGCTTGGAGATTCACTCGTCACATCTCATAGCACGGTCGAGCTATCGGTGACATTTCAATTAGAACCTGACTTCAACTCACATCACCGTGGCCCGCCATAGCCTTGTTGCCTACCATGGCGCCATCTTTCCTCAATCTCACTGTTTACTTTGATGACCAGAACCCCAATTCGGAGAAGGGCAAGCAGGTGGGTGCCCACCGATCCCTCGCTGGCCTCGACTACTCGCCCTTGCGCCGTATCACGGGACGGTCTCTCGTAGTCGCTCTGTTTGTGACTATGGGAGGACTTCTGTGAGCTTATTTGTTAGCTAAGAGAGAGGCTAGTTCACTAACGACGCACGTCATGCAGTTTCGGTTACGATACCGGTCAAATTTCCGGCTTCCTTGAGATGCCAGACTTCCTCGATCGCTTCGGTCAGACAAACAGCAGCGGTGATCGTGTCTTTGGCACCGTCCGTTCCGGCCTCATTGTCGCCCTCCTGTCAATCGGCACCCTCATCGGTGCCCTCATTGCCGCTCCTATTGCCGATCGTATTGGCCGGAAGTACAGTATTTCTTTCTGATGCTTAATCATCAGCGTCGGTTTTATCATTCAGATTTCTGCGAATCGCGACTGGGTTCAGATTATGATGGGAAGATGGGTTGCCGGACTCGGAGTCGGAGCTCTGTCCCTGCTGGAACCCATGTTCCAGGCTGAGACCTCGTACGTTCACGCTAATTCCTGCCAATATCTTATCTAACCTGATGGTGTAGGCCTCCTTGAATTCGAGGTGCTATGGTTTGCACATACCAATTGTTCATCACAATGGTAACTTTTACCAGCCCAGTTCTATACTCATATATGAGCTAATGAGAAGCAATAGGGAATGTTCCTTGCTACTTGCTTCAACTACGGCACCGTCACCCATCACCCAAACAATTCCGCGTCATGGCGAACTGCCATTGGCATTGGCTGGGTCTTTACGCTCTTCCTTGGCATGGTATTCTCTTCTTCCCGAGACGCCCCGATTTGACTACCGCCGTGGCCACGTCGACCGCGCTCGTGACACTCTTTGTGAGGTTTATGGAGCCACGCCGAATCACTGGGCGATCCATACCCAGATGGAGGAGATTGAGTCCAAGCTCAAGGCCGAGAAGACTGTCAAGGGGAACCCCATCTCTGAGTTTGTCATTATGTTCCGCGCACCACGCATGGCTTACCGTATTTTCATCGGTATGTCACTACAGATGTTCCAGCAACTTACCGGTAAGTCTTTGTACTATGTTACGTTTTCACATCTCGTCCTCCCATCCGTCTGACCTCTCCTGGCATCAGAATGAGACTAATCAAGTGGACAGGCGCAAATTACTTCTTTTACTATGGTGTGACCATCTTCAGATCTGTCAGCATCAGCAGTTTCAAAACCCAGATCATCCTAAACACCATCAACTTTGTCGTTACCCTCATTGGTCTCTACCTCGCTGAGCACTATGGTCGACGCAAGTCTCTGGTTGCAGGCAGCATCTGGATGCTTACTTGCTTCCTCATCTTTGCCTCAGTTGGCCATTTCTCACTAGACCGAACGACCCCTGAGAATACCAAGAGTGCTTGTATTGCCATGATTGTTTTCGCCTGCCTCTTCATTCTTGGCTTTGCCACCACCTGGGGTCCCATGATTTGGACTATCATGTCAGAGATCATTCCCTCTCGTTACCGTGCGAAGGGAATGGCCTTGTCCACAGCTTCTAACTGGCTCTCGAATTTTCTGCTGGCCTTCTTCATACCATTTATCACCAAAGACATCGATTTTCGGTACGGTTATGTTTTTGCCGGATGCAACATTCTTGGCGGACTTTTGGTCTACTTTTTTGTTATTGAAGGCCGCACTCTCGAGGAGATTGATACCATGTACCTTGAGCGTGTTAACCCTATGAAGAGCGCCAAATGGGTGCCTCCGCCACCGGAGGAGATGTCAAGGATCCGCAAGCAGGCTGGTACCGACTTGGAGGCTGCTGTACCTGGGTCCAGCGATGAAGAAACGCAACGGAATTCAGCTGCCACCAACGGCGATAACAGCCGTGCGCCGGGGGCGAAGAAGGAGGAGCACCCTGGAACCACGCACAAGGAGGGCTAATACGATCACTGAAATTTTTCAGCACTGGAGGACCTGACGAAGGAAAAGGTGGCGGTTTGTGAAGCATATGTCGGCGAAGATGTAACGTACATGATAAGCGAGTGCCACAGACAAGCGAATGCCACACCAAGCGCGTCCCCACGTTTTTCCAACTTCAATTGCGATTTTTCCTACAACCAAAAATGCGGAAGAAAAGTGACGAATCAAGGCTAATTCTAGCTGTTCAGGCTCTTGAAAATGACCCCGAACTAAGCATACGAGCTGCCGCAGCGACCTACACAGTAGACTTTAGCACCCTGGCTCGTCGACGACGCGGCCAATCTTCTCGACGCGATATCAGACCCGATTCCAGGAAACTGACGAATTTGGAGGAGCAGGTCTTGTGCCTTTGAACCAAGAGAATGTGATTTCTAGGCTGGATGTGAGGCTGTGTCGCATAACATTCGTGTGACCGGATGTAACTATCCGGTTTCACATCTGGCCTGTCGCATAATCCTAACGACATGAGCTTAAATAGCTGTGCCCGAACACATGGCTGTTCGATTTCTTTTGTTCTTTAGATAATTCTCATCAATTGACTGGTGCCATCAATGATCCCTGTGGAGCCAGTTGTCTGACAGGCTGCGTACGCCAACACCCGTCGAGGGGGCTCGAAGAGCTACCGGCACCTTGGGTCTCTCGGACGCCACACAATCCGACAGAGGCGAGTTCACAATCCGAATTCATCAAGAACCGAATCACTCAGCACCAGGGAAGCTCTCCGACATCGATTTTACATGCTGTGGACCAGTTTGCAAAGGGGACGCAAGGAATTATGCATCAGATTGCTTTGCTAAGGTCGGAAAACGAGATCCTTCGGCAGGAGAATGAGATACTTAGCTGGCGTCGACGTGCCAGAAAGAAACGATTGAGGGGCGGAGGAAGTCTAACTCTAGCTGAAGGGCAGATCTTGCTAGATCAGAAGGAGGTTGATGTGCAATTAGAAGAAGAAAGGCGTTGAAATGGTAGTCGGAGGCGTAAGCCCGAAACGAAGGAAAGAGGATGTGGCGTGTGCGGCAAGACAGGGCATAATGCGCGAAGATGTGTGGCATTCGCTTGTCTGTGGCACTCGCTTATCATGTACCCTACCGCATATACTCCTGACGGTTGAAGAGATGGACACTTGTCCCTAACTATGGCGAAGACCAGAGATGCCAAAAACCTGCACGCTTGGACCATCGGGGCCCAATTAAATCCTAGCGTTGATGTCTCTGCCGTATTTGGATATCTAGACCCAGAATTGGTCGATTCGTACCCGCGTGACGGTCTCCGACGTGCGAATGTGACCATGATGACGACCAGCCTACTCCATAGCCCAATCAGATGCACCGGAGCTCAACGCCGACTCAAATTTAATCGATGACCCCCTCCTAGCATTAGATTCAATGAGGGAGGTTGAGTGTAGCCCGATCGCAGACTGCGCGTACCTTACCCGCTAATTAGACTAGGAAACGGAGTCTGGCCTCGGCTTCGCAGGCCGACGGAGGGATTACGTAGCGGGACTATCTTGACCCCGCATCATGCTGCACCCTTCTGGAGAGCCTCAATAGCTACAGTTTACACCAACTTTTCGTATCTTCCAGCGACTCCCAATCTCTAAACTCCTCTGCTTGTGCTATACATAATGCAGAAAAGAAAAAGGACCTTGCTCCCTGCCCCGCCCGCGCCAAGTGAGTATTCCGAGCCACTGCCAGCACGGGGGCGCACACTGCCAAAGAGGAAGCGAATTGGCGTATCCATTGCTTGTAACGCTTGCCGAGCAAGAAAGTGCGGTGTGAGTAGATCATTCCATGTAACACCAGCAAGCTACATGCTATTGCACTTACCAACGGGGACGCCTCTTACGATTGCTAGTGCGATGGAAAACGGCCGACCTGTACACCCTGCGCCAGACGCCAGATAAAATGCATATACGTCTCTGAAAGTACCGACGAAACACCTGCGACAGTCATGCGAAATGAGAACAAGGCCTTAAAGACTGGATATAATTCGTTGACAGAAATTCTGGATCTCTTGAAATCCGAGTCTGATGATACCTCCATCGATCTGCTGAGGCGGCTGAGGGCTTCTACTGAGACAAACCCCTCAGCTCTTCTCGAATTCATTAAGGGCGATATGGCTGTAAAAGCTAGACGCACCACTAACGGTTTTGGCATAATTCACCCTCCAAACGCCCCGTCACAGTCAGGTCCGGAGTTCGAACTAATGCTTCGTCATCCAATCGCGTACCCAACTCTCATACCTCTGGAGATACCTGCATCACTCTTGACGCCTTCCCCATTGAGATTGACGAAGGTATACCGAAGGGATTATCCAGAGCTTGCGTAAGCAACTTCCACTGGGATCCGAGACGCTGGGGCTGAAGTAGTACTGACTTTGAATGGTGGTTTCGCAAGCACCCCTATGCCAACTATGCAGGATCAGGGTGAGCACTCGTATACTACCCCGAGTTCGCCAATGGCATCTCCTCGGAGAATTTTGGCTACGTACTGTGATAATCGACTGTCACATATACGAATCAGCTTCTGGACCAAGGTTCCTGTAACCGACACATTCGCTGCTAGTGTCATTTCTCTATATCTCCAGACAGATCAGCCGATACTGGGAATATTTGACACTGATTTATTTCTTCGCGATCTAGTTGCACAACGCTCACTCTTTTGTTCTCCTCTTTTGGTTAATGCTTTACTTTATTGGGCTTGCGTAGGTACTTTCATTTTTAAAAGCCCCGTCTCGATTAACAATGGGAAACAGCAAGCTTATGCCTCTTTTGAGCCACAGGCAGTTGCCTTGAGTGGTCCATTCTTTGCTGAGGCAAGCGCCTTATGGGCCACAGAACGCGGAATAGACTCGCTCCCTACATTAGCTGCAGCTCAGCTTCTGAGTCTTGGGTCCATCTATCATGGTAAGGACGACGGCGTACCTTATCATATAGAAGGGATCAAAATGGCGAAACGTTTGAGGCTCTTCGGAGTTCCTGATACCCTCACGGCTAGAGAGCCTCATTCGTACAAGCAAGATGAATGGTCGCGAGCCCTCTCTCACTCAGCATGGGGAGTTTTCAACTGGATCACGTAAGAAATTAGCAACTCTTCAACATTACCGCCATTAACTGGTATTGCAGAATGCGATCTCTGGAATTCCAGAACATAAATCCAGCAATTGAGTTTCCACCTACACTACCGATTCCCGGAGATGAGAGTAGCCATCCAAATCACGACAAGAGAGCCACTTCCGTGCCTTCTCAACCTCTACCATGGTATATGGGACTAACTTTTCCGGCTATATGCAAATTCTGGGTTATTATCAGCCGGTGGGCAATCAAATACTACGGGATCAGCGACTTACCGACTTTGGGACACTCATCATCAGAGTTTGCTGAGGATATATATCAGCAACTTCTGAGCTGGGCAGACAATTTACCTACCTTGCTAGCTCGCGGGGATCAATGTGCGGATCATAGTGCTGTAATGCAGTAAGTAGCTCCCAGAAAACAGATATCTTCGTCTATATCTTGTGTTAAGAGAAGAGATTGATAATGAACAGCATCTGGTATCATGCTTCGATCCTAAATATTTTTCGGCCGTTCAGCTCTATTGCAGGAGAAGTTCACACTCCATTCACTGCATTCAGCACCCGCACCCAGGGTATATTCGCAGCGTCCCTAAACCAGCTCAAGCAGCTAAGCCGCATCTTTGACTGCAAGTATGCATCCGCTGGTTATGGTATACTGTGGCATGTCGCATTGCTTCAGGTCGCCAACGGCATGCTCATGGGTCCAAGCAGCTTGGAAAAACATGCATACTTCATGCTTTGTATCTCCTGCTACCACGACCTTTTCCCTTGCTACCGGATTGTCTATAGCATTGTGAAAGGCTTGCTTGCAATGGCGTGGCAGAAAGATGTAATTTCCGGCTCGGAGGCTCGGTTAGCCCTAGCCGAACTCCATAAGGAGGGTAAACACCATACAAAACTGGACGACATCAAAGCGACATTTGTGGTTGACCTAGGTCTTGCCTTGACGAATCCTAGCGCAGCCCAACTCGAAGCCCGAGCCATGAAATTTGACGAGTTATCTATATTTGACGACTTTACTATCGCTAGCGACTACATCCTCCAATCACAGCAAGAAGTCCATCGCGCTTAGGCTAGGCATAATGGAGTGTCAGACAATTAGCTCCACAGGGATTATTGATGGCACCAGTCAATTGATGAGAATTATCTAAACAAAAGAAATCGAACAGCCATGTGTTCGGGCACAGCTATTTAAGTTCATGTCGTTAGGATTATGCGACAGGCCAGATGTGAAACCGGATAGTTACATCCGGTCACACGAATGTTATGCGACATGGAGCCCTCCTAGTAAACCTACTTACTCGGAACGAGAGATGAGTTCTCGGATCTGCTGGGCGAATTCTGTGGATGACCAGTCAAGTGCATGGTTCCTACCCTCGGCCCTGCCGCCTGCCAGGCCGGAAAAACAGAAGGAGAATGGTGAAATCTGAGCTGGCCAGTCTGTGGACGATATGGCTACCTGCGTCGGACCAATCCTTCCGAAAGAGCTGCAGGATGGTTTTCAATCCAGCGTTGCTAATAATATAAATAATACCTAAATTGGCAATATATGGACCCTAACAATTATGCCCCGTCGTTTGGCAACCGACGAACTCATTCTACACCCCGTGATATGCCTTGTGTACGAAGCCATCGGGTCAGTCGAAATTACCCTCGAGTTTCGCAGTCATCGCACTACTTGAAGGGGCCTGTATGTCACGACCTATGCCACGACCGAACGCATGACGCTGCACGGCACGGATCAACGTATTACCGCTCACTCCGGAACCTGTCGTCCCGCTCACTCTCTCACTCTGTGCAAGTGAGAATGTGGCGATATCTCACAATGTCCATCGTGAGATACCCCCCAGATCATGCCTATAAAAGACCACACAACATTCCTTAGACAGACACTCTAGCTACCTCAGCTTTCAATACAATTCGATTACTCAAGAATATTTCTTGACATTATCGGACGTGATACCCTACGCTCAGTACTCTACGCCCCGTCACAACTGCCAACATAAACCAAATCAGGTTACGGTTTACTACGTTGGGAACCTTGACCATCACACTGTAGTCCGTCCTATTCCCGTGCTTGGTTTCCGCAACTTCGTTGTGCTCGGAAGACCAAGCAGGGGGGGGTACGTTGACTAAGGAAATGACCGGTTGCTTCGGGAAAGAGATACCTCTCTTTATATATATTTTTATATAGAAAGAGAAGTCACTTTTTATTTTGGAAAGCCAGGCGGCCTCTAGAACCGGTTGTCACTATCCCTTCAATTGTCGAAAACCTCCGTAGAGGTCACTACAGGGGTGTCTAGCCAATTAAAATCCAAACATCAAAGGTACATTACTTCCCACCTAAATTAGCCTATGATAAAAGTCCCAACAATAATCTGAGTTACAAAGCGCGACATCGCATTGCTTACATCCTTTCGTTGATTGTCGGCGCTGCTGCCCCCTTCTGTTATTACTGACCGGCGCCAACGGCCGCCTCGAGCTCCTCGACCTCGGCTGCCCAAGGCGATGACCCTGACAGGCTACGCAGTCCGATTTTTTCCCTCTTGCGATAAATTCATGCTGTGCAATAGGCGTAAATTCGTCTCCGGTCCGAAACTTTCTCCTTGACTGACTGGTCGTATGGAACGCCTTGAAGAGCTCGTTATGAATGCATCGGCGCCACTCTTTCTGACTTGTATATCGCTTCCAACTTGGCTGCCCATGGAGTTGAAGAAGGTAACTATTCACAAGGGCCACGTCAAGAAGGAAGGTCCAAGTGAGAGCCTGCCAAGCGCCTCTGCGGATCGAGTGATCATAACCTTGATATGCCCTCATTTGGTCTCCTCGATCCACATGATTCATTTCATCATTATAGGAAGCAGCCACCGTAGGGATAGATATCAGCTTGACTGGCTCACCGCCAAAGAAATGCTGTATCGGCCGCGCTGTAGCCTTTTTCGTTGATGGTTTCTTCCTCCAACGGTCGGTCCTCTCATTGATGAAACAATATTGCAGGAGTGGAAGATAATGTGTTCTTGAAAGGTCTAAGTTCCATGTATCTGAGAGGAGCACAGCTCCTCACTTAGTATCCACATCCCAGCCATCAGCAGATCGGACCATCTTAGTCATACGGTCTCAACACTCCCACTCGAGCTGCTGTTGGACTTGATGTGCACGCCTGTCGAGCCTCGTTAAAACCCCAAAAACACCTTCGTGGGTGAAAACTGCAGGGAAAGAGCCATCTCGACCCAGGCACTCGAAAATTCTTGACAGCCTCATGCAATCTTGGGACAGTAGGTCTTCTTCTGTCCGCAGAAGATCTCCCTCCTGAATTCATCTTTGCACCTTTCTTCTCAGTCCAGCACAATCTTGAACCCACAGGTCTTCTTCCTGTCCACAAAAGATCTCCCACTGAAGCCCATCTTTGCACGGTCTTGCAATCTTGGGACCGCAGGTCTTCTTCTGTCCGCAGAAGATCTCCCTCCAAGCTCATCTTTGCACCTTCTTCCCAGTCCAGTGCAATTTTGAACTCATGGGTCTTCTTTCTGTCCACAGAAGATCTCCTACCTATGTCCGTCTCTGCAGGTTCTTCTCAAATCCGGTGCAATCTTGAGTCCATGGGTCTCCTGTTCATGGTAGGTCTCCCACTTCAGTCCATCTTTGCACGTTCCTCACGCTCAGTGCAATCTTGAGGTTGTAGGTCTTCTTCTATTCGTAGAAGATCTCCCACTTTAACTCATCTTTGCACCTTCCTCACGCTTCAGTGCAATCTTGGATCTGTGGGTCTCCTGTCTATCCATAGTAGGTCTCCCATCCATGCCCATCTTTGCACCTTCTCACAAACGTCGTTCTTTGAGACCCAATGCTTCTCGAAATAGTAAGAAGCGATCCTTCGGCAAAGCCTTCGT
>JBBEOF010005306.1:0-35001 GCA_037576055.1 Fusarium sp. M6JPR69
CCGAGTATACCAATAGCTGGGTCAACAGCTTTGCAAGAAAGGGGCATTATTGATAGCCAGAACCACGAATTAAGAGAGGGGTCAAGACTACAGGAGTGGAAGCCGACCTCTGCGGCAGAATTATATATCTGGCTTGGAATCTTAATTTATATAGGAATCCACAAAGAAATCGCGATTGAAGACCATTGGAAAACCCCTGAGCTGGAGGATCAGCGCCCTGAACACTCGATTATCAAGTTTATGATCTATAAGCGATTTCAGCAATAATAAGAAGAGGCTTCAATTAAAGAAGAAGAGGCATCAATCAACTTGGGGGTGTGAGCAGTGTGATGCCGCGACTTGTAACTCAAAATATTGTTGGGACATCTACCTTGGGCTAATTTAGGTAGGGAATAATGTACCTTTCATTCTTTGCATTTTAAATGGGCAGACATCCCTGGAGTGACCTGGCGGGAGCCTTTCGACAATTGAGGGGATAGGCAGCGCGTAGGGAAGACTGACGGCGGAAGCGCTATACTAGATATGGTAATTAGGACGGTCCCCGTCCAGTTTTAGAAGGACGGGCACCTGTCCCCCTATTGATCGCCAAATATGTAATTGAACGCATTTTTAAGACGACCTCACTGCGTGTACGGGCCAGATTTGTTGTATTTGATCATATTACACGCAACCCTTGTTTCAGTAGCAGGGCAAACGGTACAGTGCAACTCCAAACTCCTGATCGTCGTCCGCCGCCGCGACCGTGTTGTGTCTGTAATAGGCAGTGATGCGCTACGTCAGGCCATAGTTGCATTAACCGACCCAGTAGGTTGGCCTGGACCCCATTGATCTGCAAGGTGGCACAGAACACGATCCAATGATCGGCTAGAACTACGAAACCCTTGAGTTTGAGTGGAATGGCCAAAGGGTGGTGGCGCAACTGCGGTACCATTTTGTACCACCTCGTCTGGGGTAGTAGACATGTCATATCTCTATGTTGGGCCAGGTCGAGAAAGTGACATTTGGATACATCATCGTGCAAATTGCCGTGCGAACATTTTTGACGCCATAATTTTCAACGCAGCCCGAGTTGAGGGTGTCCAGGGCGTTACAATACTACCACAGACTCAAGTGCCGCGGGGACCCCTTTCAACCTCAATATATTTCCCGTCCCTTTCCCCGATGCCAATTCTCTTCGCAGCATCCCACCGTTCCTCGGGACCTCCTGAGCCACAGAGGCCGTATAGACTGACGCCATTGTCCCTCACCTCCAGTATGGTGATCAAACCCGAGTGTCCTCCCGCGCCGGCACGCAACTCGGGCCGTCACAAAACATCGGAAGCCCCGCCCAGGTGCACCACCGAGAAGCGCCACGACACCCAGTTGTATGATACATTAACCGAATTACGGGATAGTATCCCTCCTATGAGAGTTAAAACGGAAAAGGAAGGAGAGGAGAGTGCAACGAAGGACCCGCAAGAAGGAACGCCTAAAACGATGGTGGATGAGGTTAGTCACCAACAACTCGTGAAGTAATAATTCTTACCTAGAATATAGGTGGCTATTATATGTATGGCGAGAGAGTATATTGCGCTCCTCGAGCAGAGAAACAGATCTCTCGTAGAAGAGCACACAGTGCTGCAGTCGACAATTGCTGCGTTTGAGATGTTATTTCCACGTTACTAGTCTTCCAATGCAAATTTTGCGCATCGACATGGTCAGTTTTCACGTGGATGTAGCGGCAGGTGATGGGGACCTCCAGGGCCACCAGGCTGGTGCTCATTTTAATGGTCGGTTGACCCATGTCATGCAAGCGCCAAAACATCTCCCATACAAAATTAATTGTCGGCGACTCGCCGACGCAAGGCATAAATGCCAGGCATAAGTGTTAGGGATGCTTCTATGATAGTCTCAAGCCTGAGAAGCCCCTCTGATTCATGATGGATGCTCGTTTACATGCTATTAACTATCTTCCCAGTTCTGGCGCTCCCCGTTGGCTATCAACGTCGTCTTGCAAATTTTATCAACTCCCAATTCACGTCTGCCAAGAACTCCTCACTGTTGCAGGGTGTAATGTAACTATCATGGCCGGCCAGCGCGGATGCGATCCAAGGCTCATGTGCTCGTTTGCGTTTGCGTGACCATTGAAGGTCGAGAGAAGCCTCCCAGTTGTCCATTCCTGAAGTTGGCTTATCTGTAGGAGAGGAGGATGATCCGGATAACGAGCCCGTGGAATTATCGCCCGTTAACTCAGGAACGCGAAGTCCTTCAGCTTGTCGTGTCTGCTTGGACGGGTCACCACCAGGACTCGGCGCATCTTGGCCACCGTGGTTCTGCTGAGAGGGCGACTCTAGTATACTTGGGTTGGCAATCTTGGCCAGCTTGGTTCGTATATCGACCGGAGCATTTACGCCAGATGTCATCGCAACACTCCCCAACCACGTCAGCTGCTCCACAAAAGGCATCTTCGCGGCCATGTTCTCGATGCAGCACATCTCATAATGATGACGCAGCGCAGCCCGGTCCACAGATCACGGCACTTTGGCGATGCGGCCATGACACTCGAGGAGGACATCGTAAGGCATGAAGACGCGGATCAGGAGAGTTTTCGGGTGTATCGAAAAGAGCCGTGTGTCGAACATGTCGTGAAGATGACTGAAGAGGAGAATCCCATTTTCCGGAGCCCAGGTGCGTTCCCAAGCCTGCATCAAACGACGCGTGCTCACCTTCTCAGTGCCGTCTTGCCTTTCGTCGGCAGCGGCTTCCGGGTCGGGATATGTATGGTACTGTTGCTGAGGCACAATGTGACACGCCTGCAACGCTACGCCGATATTAGGGTTGGCGCACCACGACCGTCCCATGCCTGAGACGGCACACTGCCCAGCGGACGCGAGGCAAGCTTGCCGAAACGAATCCATGGTCGCCCTAGCTCTGTCGGCGGAGCTGTTGCATTCCAGGGGTGCGACCATGTGAAGGGGATCCTCTAGTGGTGTTCTGCTCTCGCGATGGAGGATTGGAATGGGCGTTGAATATGCACGCTGCAGCCTTACAACCGGGTGCACGGGGTAGGGTAATGTTGATTGATCTGTCCGCAAGTAGTCAAGGCCTTCGGTAAACCAGTATAAGTAAAAGAGAACGTCCTTAAATATTGGTAAAAGCATGCGTTGAAATGTATTAAAGGTAACTTGCTGCACCTCCAGTCCCAAGACCATTCCCGTAAACGGTTTCTTGCTGATAAGCTACATCTGATACATATCCCTCTGCGTTGTTCAAAGCTGTCTGCTCAGCTTGATTGACGATATTGTCGTTCTGTGTAGCCTCCATCCCTGCTGCCGACGTGTCGTAAGAGTAGACTTGTGCGGTGTTGTCAGATAAAGGTTGAACGTTATAAGAGGATGATTGCGGCTCATAAGGTTAAGTTTGCGCGCCGTAATTGGGCTCCGTGGCGTTGTTACAGGAGGGTTGAGCACTGTGAATACCGTTTGATCAGCTGGTTGCGGAGTCATTGGCAAGTGTTAGTTCGGTCTCACTTTGGGTCATTTTCAGACTCATCAGATTGAGAGTTCACGCACGTGAGAAGTTTAATTAAACCCACCCGAAAAGACATGACGAATAACTTTACTATGAAGTCGACCTTTTGCTTTCTGTTGAGTGATCAGATGTTTAATGCAGAGGGGGAATTCGAACTCCCTGGGGGCCCCGGCCACGATTTTAGATCCTAATAGGACACTTCCTTAATCTGAACTTGCATGCGCTTAGTGTGGTTGATGATCAATCCAATCCACCGAGAAACAAAAAAAGATGCATACATCCAGCCGCATCACGCTAAGGCCCTCGAGTCTCGACCATGCATGTTTACTAAAATAGGATACTCCATCCTGCAGAGTTACTTAAAGCATACGGCTAGATTACTAACGCGGTTGTTTCTTGAGGCCGTGAAGATCATGCCTTCCCTGCGACATTTATATAGAGGGTCCAAAAGAGGCCGAATCCAAACTTCAGATAACCTTAGCAACAAACTGCATGCGCCCGTTCTAGGAGATATCAATCTATTTAATAACAGTTCCGTAAAATTTTCTCTCCCTGATTATTCTATCATTGCATCATAGACAACGCCAGTGATAACACCGTCCTAGCAAAGCGTAAGCGTGGTAGGCCTCGAAAATATTCCACATCTAAAGCCAAGGCCGCGGCGGATGTAGAGCGGAGACGGGCGAGGCGGCAGAACGCGGCCCCTCTGCAACGCGATACGGTACATGCTAACTTTCACAACCTAATTTTTCCCCTACTTCCCCTACAATCAGGAGGAGGTGTCGGGTGGTGAACGTATTTAGCGTCTCCTATCCTCCGGCTAATCCAACTGATGCGCCGGAATTGGACAACCCGGACATCTCAAAGTTCCTACCCCCAGTGGATCCTCAACCACCAGAAGACATAGAAGAGCAGGCTATGTCCAACATTGGAACTTTCACAGGCGCTGTAGAGTCGGTGTCCATTTCGAGACATGAGAGCCCTGGCCCGGGCCAGGCCATTACCTTCGTCCGGGTGCCTTTTGCCTTCGTCGTTGTGCGTTTCGGCATTCTTGTACATGGTCCGCCAGTCGGCCTGGCGCTCGGCGAAGAATCGCTGTGCGATCTGCCTGACTCACCTGACTGGATGCCTGGAGAGTCGACAGCGGCGTTCCAGTAGCCTCAGACGTTGGAGTAGTCCATGCGGATCTTGGTGTTTCCAGCATCCTGTTGTGTGCGGTTCAAGTTCATGTCGAAGGCGAAGTCAAAGACCTTTGACGTAGCAGCTCCGGGCGAGTGGACAGATGGCACGCTTTGATCTGCAAAAGAGTTTAGTAAGAGTAGAACAGACGGAGGCTGATGGATAGTTGCCGACCTTCAGATTCTTCCAGGAGATGGCTCGGGCTAAGGTGTTGGGAGCGCACTATACAAGTGTGCGTCAGCAAGATAGACCAGGAAACGGAATTTGGAGTGTTCAACCCACATTATCGGGCATCTCAACAATAGTGCTCTCAACACCTCCCTCCATGACCCGGAAGCATCCTCAACGTCCTCGCTCAGACACACAACTGTGGCTGTCTGGGTCTCGTTCTTGGGCCGTTCGAGTACGTCCGGAGGGCAGTCGAGGAAGACCAGAGGCTCAGGTTCGTCCTCGCGCTTCTTGAGCGACGAAACCGGGTGCGAGTCGCCGGTGACGAGGACGAAGCCAAAGCAAGTCTAGCTGGGATCGGTCTCACCAGCATCGGCATTGCCTCCAAAGTTGATGAGAGCATAGTTAGTCTCGGCATCCTCACGGGGGAGCATTTCAGCAGGGAAGACGCGCTCGAGGTCCACCAGCGAGAAAGGAGCCTGGGTATTCCCGATAAGCTCGCCCTTAGATATAGCCCTCAGGGCCTCGAGATTTGGGGTATCGAGATCGATAGCCCAGATCATGAGACCATAAAGACCCATTTTTCTGGCATAATCGATCTTCATTTGGAAAGTCTCGGCATCGTCGAAGCTAGAGAGATATGATCAGCAAAGATGATGCTTCTGTATGGCTCATTATTGAACTCACGAGATCCAGCTGTGGCCGTCGTAGACCATGTATCGGGCGGCGGCGGCGGCCTCGTCAAAATAGGGTGTTTGGCCGGCTTTGTCTGGTACCTGTTTCCATGATCTCTATTCGACAGAAACTAGTAAGATATACTATTCTTTTCCTTAACTTCAGTGGTTTCATGCTTGCTTACCGGATATGAGAGAATTCCAGCCGCGTTAGAGTAGCGATAAGGTGAACCAGGGCCCTAGAAGGCACAGCCGGGCTTCCAGCACGAGGCAGATTCGAGCTCCAAGGATCGACCGCAGAAGCCCAAGCCTAGTAGGATGCTAGAAGGCTCAACGCTAACGCGCCAGAACTGATAGAGTTCATGTATCAGTCAAAGGTGCTAGATAGTTGCCAAGTGTTCCAGTGACACTTATCAGGTCCAAGGCGTAGTTTATTTCGGTCAGGTTGGTATGAGATAGAACCTGGTTTCCGATGGGGTTATCGCTATCCTAGATGCCGTGCAAGTCATAGGACACGAGGTTAATCCAATTAACATAGGCCTCCATGCCTTTAAGATCGAAATGGCGAAGGTACCAGCATGAAGAGGGCGCGGTAAAGGTGACAATGTAGTCGCGGCCGCTCGTGTTGATGGCCGCCCGCAGCTCTTTCATGAGATCCACGTAGTTCTTACCATCCCTGTCTGAGCCGCCGCGGTCGTCAGCGCTGGGACATTCCCAGTCTGTGACAATGCCAGTACTCTTTCTGCACAGGATACTCATAGGCTTAATTCGATCTCCAGAGACGTCACTCTTTTTGCGCACGGTTAGAGTGAAAAGACCTGAGACCAAACTAACAGGGGCAGGATATGAATGGCCCGCAAATGCAACACTCACCGAAATCTGCGAAGAGCAATCAATTAGCATCAGATCAGAATCCCTGTGACAATATATGATACTTTACCGACACCGTTGTAGCCATACTGGGAAAGATATCCCAAAAGGTTGTTGATCAAGGTGGCCCTATTCTCCTTCTTGGGGGCGAGCAAAGGGGAGATAGCTGGCCAAGGGCCGGGGTCGCTGAAGGTCCAACCCCCGAGGGCAACGACAATCTTGAGATGCGGGTTGTTGGCCTTGGCTTTCGATAGTCTTGTAAATGTTATGGTCGATGTCTGATGATGATCAGGGTTGGGATTGACGGAAACCCCCAGACGGACAATATTTTCTCTCATATCCGTACTTTTCTTGTAGATCACTGTAGGTATCCTGATTACTTTCGCGTCCCGCCCTAGCAACTAGGGACTTACCCGAGAGGACGTGGGCTCACTGTCTCATTACTCTGTCCATTAACAGTTGCCTGATAAGTCCTCGATTGATGCCCTACTCTCACTCTTAGAAACCTCGCCACATGGTTTGGAGGTACGTTATATTTGTAGCGAGGTGGCCAAGCGGCTTTGATCGACTACCCGATCCCCAGGTGAAGGATTGCTCAATAAAAACTGCATCGGCCATGCCAAAGGATTCAGGAAATCGTCCCTGAATGATCTTTCTTTGTTCCACCAAGGGTGGTATGCTGGGACAAATGTAAGTCTGTCGGCTTCTCAAAGCTCAGTCGTATCTACTTCACCTCATAACTATAGATATTAACATAAATATCCAGCGGGTACTCAACCTGACTCGCACGAGCACTTCAAGACTTAGATAGCCTTTTACTTACGATTAGCTATGCATATGTTTTCCTTTCTTCTAAAATGCATTCTGCAGCTTCTGTCAGCCAAGGGACTTGGACTATCACAATGACGATCTACGTCATTGTCGGCAATAGCCCTACAATCATCTGTGGGTACTGAGTCATCAGCATGCAAAAATACCGAAGTGACTACGCTTCCAGCGTGGGCAAATCCAAAATCGAGCTTCGGACGGTATGTCTCGCAAGCTGCTGAAAGTTATTAGAATCGTACTTTCCCATCGACTGATCGCCGCGTGATGGAGGGGGACGCTATTTGTCGCTATGTAAGCACGTAAGCCTTTCGAAAGGTGATGCAGGAGATAAATGCCGTCACTACCGGGTCGTGAGTTCTCTGTGCCTTCTAGACGAAAAGAGGAGTTCAGGCGAATAACCTCACGTTACTACCGGTAGCCCTTAGCCCTTCCAGAAGAATTCAATCGGTTACAAATTTCTGTCTACATGGACGCCGATTGGTTAGGTATCTCTCGTTTCCGCCTTTGAGAAAGAGAAATACAAGTTGCGCGTCTCCTCTGAGGGCCTGCGGCTTTGCGGTCAGGGCGAAGACGACGATCTCTTCCTCGAGCTTTATGACAAGGAATTGCTCGAGAAGAATGGATTATCTGGAAGCCTGGGTCGTCTGCAGCTCGTTATCAACTCTACGACGCAAGTACATGATCCTGCCCCGTCCTAACGGTACCGTCCATGAGGGCGTCTTGAAGTACGAGGTCGATTGGCTTCACAAATCCGGCTACGAACCTGCATCCGGGGTTCCCACCGAGGCGCTCGAACAGAGACGGTCTGGTCATGAGTTCTGCCACCTAGTAATGTTGGAAGACTCACTGGAAGACGGACAAGTTTGAACAGCACCCCTGATTCAATTTGTGACTTTTTAGTTACGAAGAGACTACCATAACGATAGATCTGAATCTTCCCTATTCGGGAGCTTTCGGGGGAACTTGGTGTCCTATACTTACTCGTGTGGTTTTGCATCTCGATGCTCCATCTCGATGCTCGGATCGGTAAGGTTGCAGAAGACTAATGAGCGAAGCCAGCCGTCTCGGCGTCAAAGATGCCAGGGCTTGGTAAGATGCCCTATAGTCCTTTTTGTCTTGTTGACGTGCGCAACGTGATTATGGATGATGGATTGCCCTCTAACAAGTCGAATTGTTCCGAGTCATGGCACTGGCCACTAACTGAGAGAAAGGAGCGTCCTCTTGGTTATGTCTCTCGTCTCGCTTTCGCAAATGGTGACATTGAAAGCTGAGATGCTGTATAAGAGGGCCTAGGGGACAGTTTGCTTTTTCCAACGATCAAAGGGAAAAAAATAAATAAATAAATAAAAAATACGGCATATACAAAGGCGTCCAGGAAGTCAAAAGATCAACCTAATTAGATCCTTCCCAAGCAGAAGTAAACATAGTCCCAACCTCGTATCGCTTGATCCGAAGCCTCGACTGGTGAGAGTGAAAGAATACAAGGCGTATGCTTCTTGAAGATAAAGCAAGTGATTCCCTCACTCCCCTCCCCAACCGCGCCAAGGGGTAAGCACAAGACCTTACCTATGTAGTGAGTGAGCTGGATGGCTCGTTGTCTAACCTCAATCAACAAGAGGAACTAAGCCAGGAGTGTGTACCCCTGACAAGGGAATCAAGGTAGACTTCGCGTATTGTTGACTTTCATTGCTTCCATCATCCAGCTAGTCAAAGTCGTGAAAAGTCATTCGACATGCCTTGAATTCGAAATCACGACGAATTCGCATTCGTCCTCGGATACACTCGAAGGAGAGGCAGCGGATGTTAGGGGCCAAGCCTGAGGAGGTATATATAGTGAGATCGCGAGCCATTTTAGGACACTTGACAATGAGGCGGAAAGGACAGTGGTGCTTGACTAGGTATCTTGTAGGGCGGTGTAAATTGGACTTCGGCTGCGGTGTATCCTCATTTCAGACGATGGCCTAAAAATGACCTTCGGCCTACTTGTCTACAGCCACCGTGCTGAGACTGCAATTCGAGACCACCCAATCCGTTCGCCCCAATACACTTCCACTTTTTTCTCTCTCCGTTCGCTGGAAAAACAGTGTATTTTGGCCATTCGTAGTCATGACCTTGACACGCGTAAAGGGTATCACGTGCGCCAGCACGTGATGCATATATTTACCTTTGGGGCAGGCTGATTTTGATCTCTTCGCGCTACTGTACGTGCTGTATCTCGTTGACCTTCAATTGACCATGGTCGCTCACAATGAGACATGCTACATTTTTGCTACTTTGGGTCTTCTGGGCCATCCATCGATTTCTGCTCCGGATTGGCCACATTCACAGTCGCACCCCGGGAAATGCTGCCGCGACATGGCACAGCGTAGTATGAAGACTCGCCCGTCTATTTGGCTGGAGTTCCAACATTTAAAGAACGTTTGTTGGCTGCGGGGGTTCCTTTCATGAAATGATCTGTCACTCCATTTCTGCACTCCGGCCTGCGAACGAAGCTGATACGCGCGTTCCCGCTCAAACGACAACTCAGCACCCCGCTGTCCTGCCTGTCGCCCCAAGGCGTTGCTTAGGGAGTTGGCGTGGGAGCACTCCGTCTGGCACCCTCAAGGCCCATTTTGCCCAGCGCCCGAGGAAAGAACACCTGCAGGCAACCCGATCGATCGGGCGAGAAGCTGTAAAGCAGATGGCCTACGCCTGAGTGGGTTCCATGATGAAATCGAACAAAACATATTCCGTTGCGGATGCCTTCTCAACAACAGACACAGGCGGCTAGGGCCTTCAACAGTACTACCGTGGTACCTGGTGACCACCACAACCCGGATCCCGGCTTGTAGTTTGCATGGGGCAGATTTAGCGGATCTCCATAGCGCTTTACCCGTCCCTCGAACGGGGCGTATGCCTGGTGCAGATCTTGTAAAGGACAACCCGCGGGAAACGATCGGCAGAGCTCAGCTCTGGGAGACAAACTCGGGCGGCCATGATCGTCGTAACTGGCTTTGCTGACCTTGGTCTTCCAGCTTTTCGGGCATGGGTACCCACGTCCACACCAATGACATCTTTGACACTGGCCATCCGCCAACGCTTCAATCCCGGCCAAGACTATCTTGCACAGGCTGAACCTGGAAGCAACGACGAGGTGATCGATCAGCATCATGACGCGAAGGGCATGCAGACCGCCATACGCATCAATGGTATGGTATTGCTCTCACACTCGTAGCATCGCTCGAGTGCCCTTTAGCCAGCTTACAAAGCTCTCAGGCCAGGGCTTCAACGCGAAGCGGGAGGACCAGGGACCCTGATGGGATGATCTCATTATCTCCTCTCTGGGGAGTGAAAACTGCGTCGATCCATTGCCGTTTTTGGTTTTGATGGAAACCCTTGTCCAAGACGGGCTTGTTTGACCGGCCGCAGCCACAACAGCCCCGTCGCAGAGGTCGAATCTTACAGGCAGGGCGGACTTGAGCACACGCTAGATAGGTGCCTAATTGCAGGTAGGTGATCAAGTCGTCGCGGGATACATGGGTATCGGACCTTCGGTTGCGCTTGATCGGCGGGCGGGTGTGGGGGTAGGCGACCCCGAGGGCGGGGAAGCGTTTGTCCAGCTTGGCCGGTCACTGGCTGGTGTGGGAGGGGTAAGCCGCAATCGTCTTGGAGGAAGACGTATACTATGTACTAAGAAATCGTGGTGGGGCGGTTAGAGGGGAATCTGCAGCAAGTGCGGTCGGATTGGAATCATTGGCCGTGGTATCTTGCATCTTGCCTCAGTTTGGGGTGGTACTGAAGGTTGCAGCAGTGGGCACATGCAGTCCGTCGCTTTCCCCGCAAAACCCTGTCAGGTCAAATCGTGGTGGGAAAAACCGGCTCGCCCCGTGCCAATCGCTTAGAGCTTACTAGATAATCTGCGTTATCTAATCCGCCTCGAAGCAAAAAACTTGCTGCTGCATTGCAGGTATTGGTTGTAACGGAGCTTCCTGTCTTACCTCACACGATACGGAGACCCATGAGTTGCTTGTCTACCGGCAGCAGCCAAGACGGATATAACCGGCAGGATGCGGTGTTTTCTCAGCCAACGTTGCCGGAAATGCATTAACCCTTTGCTGCCTGAGGCTCAAATCTGCAGCAACACCAAAAGAGTCATGCACTGTGCCGGTTGAACTGCACGTTGCCTTGGTCGAGCTGAGGTGGCTTACCGGGGGTTGCGGGGGCGCGTGATCCGCCGTGATACGTTTGAGGGAGGCCCCAGCGGCGGTCAGGGATCAAACGACCCTCATTGTGTTGTTCAAGACGTGCATCCTGACGAGACATTGGTCCCAGGAGGGGCACGCCCTTCCGTCGTTGCAGCCTGATAGGCCTTGGTGTGGTGGGCTACAGTGGACCACTCTTTGTGGTCCGGGGTAGTGAGGCCGGGACCGCCGAAATGGGTTCCGCACCCAGAGCAGCGTGTCCGCAATTACTTATAGTAATATATTTAAAGATATTATATATAACTAAGTTATATTAATAGCTAAGATAGGTAATATATAAGAAAGTATAATAAGTATATATTCTAAACATCAAGGTATAATACCTAATTACTATACTCTAATCTCTTAATTAAGTATAAAAGCCTTTATTATATAAAGGACTTTTATAAATAAAACTCTAGAAAAATAAGCTTATATGATATAAGTCTAAAGTTTTATTAACCTATAGTATAATTTATGCGCTACCTAATGGACTGCCTATCTAAGCTATATATGCTTATATAAGCAAGATATTAGAGAGTTACGTAATTGCTTATTTGGGCTATTATTACCCCTTTGTGTAAGTCACGTGACCTTGGACCTAGGGCTTTATTAAAAGCCCGATAACACCGCTAAAGCCGTGTTATCCTAATGGGTATTTCCTATCCGGTTTTAAATATTCTAGTTTAAAACTCTTAAGACTTTTAGCTTCTTTATGCCATAGCTCGGCTCCTAGCTATCCGTTCTGAGCAAAGCCAACATGGTTTTAAAGCCTGGAATTAGAGCTATCCAACGGTATAGCTTTAGTCTGAATCGGACTAATAAGCTCCGAGTTATTAGCTATATAAGCTATAACCCCTCTCTTAAAAGATAGCTAAATAGATCTTTAACTAATACAAGCAATAAAACCACCTATGAAAAGCTAGCCTTCTAGTTTATAAACTTATCTATTTTTATCCTACCTTTACTACTCTATAATACATTACTTAGCTAATTAGCTATTTATAAGGATTAATTCTTCTGCCTATTCTCTCCCAATCTTAGTTACCTACCCTATACCATTTTCAGACTTTATAATCTATTTTCTTCAGGCTTTTATATTGTAAAAGACTGAAAAATAGAGGAAATATAGTCTTCAAAGACTATAGGGTAGGTAATAGAGATAGGAGGTGAATAGGCAGTGGAATCAGTCCTTATATAAAGCTGATTAGCTAGGTAAGGAATCATAAAGTAATAAAAGTGGGGCAAATAGATAATAGGGTTAAAATAGAGAAGACCAGCTTCTGATTGGTGTTCTTATTGTCTGTATTGGTTTAAGATCTAAGGAGTTATTTCTAAGAGAAGGTATATAGCTTATATAGCAAATTGCTCGGAATCTATTAGCCCGATTCGGATAAAAGTTATACCGTCGGATAGCCCTAATTTCGGGCTTTAAAACCCTATTAGTTTTGCTAATAACGGATAACTAAAAGCCGAGTTATAGCATAATAGAAACTAAGACCTATAGTGTTTTAAACTAGGATATTTAAAACCGGATAGGAAATACCCTATAGAAGGAGACGGATTTAACGGCGTTATCGGGCTTATGATAAAGCCCTAAGTCCGAAGTCACGTGACCTTCCTAAAAGGGAAATAAGCCCAAAAAGGGCAGTATTGACACTCCCTTATATCTTGCTTATCTAAGCAGCTATTGCTTAGGTAAGCTTTTTATAAGAAAGAGCATAAGCTAAAGTATAGGGTAGTAAAATCTTAGGCTTATATCTTATAAGCTTATTTTTCTAGAATTTTATTTATAAAAGACCTTCTTAGAAATAAGGTATTTTACATATATTAAGATAATTATATAAGTAACGTACTTGATAAGCGAGCTGATCAGACAAGTGAGCCGATCACTTAATTTTATACCTTAAATCGCAATTTTAAGAAAATGTTAAAAATTCAAACTAAGTCTAAAATAGCTATAACTTTAAAATAGGGTTAATTATATTTATTCCTATATGAAGAAATTTTCTCAAATCTTCTGCCCTTTTTTCTATATATTTATTGAGAAAAAGCTTATTCGCACTGTTGTATTTTTAAACTTTTACAATTAACTAACTAAATAAATTTTTAAAAAATGTAAAGAAACTACTATTATATGACTTTTTATCTAATTTATTAAAAAAAATACTTTTTTAGACCCTAATGAATTTTATTGCTAGTTTTAGAAAATCTAAATTTACTTATTTTAGCTGTACAGTATAAGTGATCAGCTTACTTGTCTGATCGGCTCGCTTATCAAGTACGTTAGTTGCAATAATTAAAAAGGTAATTATTATAATTAGTTTAGTATTAAGTATAATTATATCTTAATTAGCAAGAAATTTATAAAGGACTTTTTTATACATAATATATATATATTAAGCTAACGTACATGATAAGCGAGTCGGACAGCATACTGTGCAGCTAAAATAAGCAATTTTAGATTTTCTAAAACTAGCTATAAAATTTACTAAGGTCTGAAAACCCATTTTTAACTAAATTAGAGAAAAAGTCATGGGGTAATAATTTTTATAGATTTTAAAAAAAAAAATGTTTAACTTGTTAATTTTAAAAGTTTTAAAAAAGACAGTGCGGATAAGCTTTTTCTTAATAACTATAGAGAAAAGAATATTCAAAATTTTAGAAAATTTCCTTATGTAAAAACCTACTTAATTACCCTAATCTGATATTCTTAGCTATTTTAGGCCTAGTTTGAATTTTTAAGAATTTTCCTAAAATCGCGCTTTAAGGTGTATTTTACGATGTCCGGCTTGTCACGACCATGACATGGGCCAGGCGGGGAAGCACGGCAGAAACACTCTGACTAAGCAGGGACCGAAGGGACCGAATGTCGCTCACATCGGTCCTACCCTGGACCGAATAATGGGAACGTCGGTCCAAGGACCAACCCCAAGTATATAGAGCACACTCATTGCACTTTCTTATGTAGTAGCTACCTCAGCTATCAATACAACTTGGTTACACTCAATACCTTTGAGCACATTACCAGACGTGACACCCCCCATTGTTCAAGCACAGCGCGACTACTCTATCTGCCAACATAAACCCAGCACGACCGGTTTATCCCTTGGGAATATACACGATCGTCACACGATGTGTCTGCCGCTCCGTCGGGCTCGGCGTGTCTGATAAATCCCGTGCTGACTCATTATTAGATGATTCTCTTAGATCTCTTTGTATATACTCCTTTATGGGCTTATCCCCTATACATCGCTGTCTTTTTCCTTAGAGAAGGTAAGGATATCAGCTAATACCCTCGTAAGCTTCTAGTTAGTAACCGGGTGAACTCTTCGGCATATATCATTTATCCTCTGGAATTAATTATAGTATCGTCTCGAAATCTTCTATCTCTGTCTTTAAGATTTTTAGTAGCTTAGCAGCGCTTATCTTACCTATATAACTGTCGTTTACCTAGCGGACTAAGAGCTATAAGACTAAAGGCTAGATATTAACTTATTACTATGTATAAGTAAAAATAGTTAGGATAGGCTAATACCTTAGCATCTGGCTCTGCTAGGTAATAGAGAAGCATCTTAGGCTCTTACTAGTGGATCTTAAGAAATATTATTACCTCGCCCGTGGCTAATGAATTATACTCGAGTCCGCTCTTGATTATATAGTAGTAGGTCTACATGATAGTGGCTATAGTTAGCCTCTCTGTATAATATTAGAAATATATATCTAGGTCTATGGATATTAGAATTATCTTCCAATTAATTACATTTTTATATATATTTATCGAGCATAGGCCGAGACGAAGGTGCGGCGTAGTTAGTTTATGAGGCTGCTTATACTTAGAAATATAGATTATCATACATCTCATTGAGCCTATATTATCGAATCGGTAGATATAGATCTAATCGGGTTATAGCTAGTTAGGTTCGAGTCTATGGTCTAGCGTAGAGGGTAGTACTGATAGAGTATCACGGTCGATGACCTCCTTAGCTATATTGCTAATGGTATGCGGATAGTTCTTAAAAATAATGTGGTTTCCTAGATAAAATATAATTCTAACCTCTTTTATATCTTTAAGCTAGTTAGTAATAGTTTTAACTAGATCCTCGATGCTATTATGTAGGAAGTACTCGAGTGTCTTCTTATCTGCTATATGGCGTTTTAAGATCTTATTTCCTAAGCCGGCGAGGCAGGATTAGTTCTTAAAAACGTAACTATTAGTAGGGAACGTATCGTAGAGCATGCCGAATGTAATCCTCTATTGTTGACGAAAGTCAGGCTACAATCAGAGATTTATGAGATACTATGTATTTTACGGATTAGTGATGGAACCCTTCGAGGTTAATTTTAGGTTTAGTTTAATAGTAAAGCTAGAGAATATAAGGGAATGGTAGGCAGTGATGTATTCGGTGAGTGTTGTAGGCTAAGTTTATTGCTTTAATGCTTTGGCACGTTGCTGTTCTCTTTCGGCACGTTATCGCTCCTTCTGTCGTTCTCTCTCTGCTGCCTCGGCGCGTTATTCCGCCTCTTGCAGGAGTCTTATCAGCTCTTCTGCACTCCTTAGTCTATCTATAATGCGTAGGCTTTAATGTCCTCGTAAGAATTGATTCAGAAGGACACTTGCATTGCAACCCATATATTTTAAAGTTAAAAGAGTAGGGCCGCTTTATGTTGCGAGGGGTTACTCAATAGGGTCTTAAGTTTGACCTACCCCCTTATGCCTAGATAACCAGGCACTAGCGAGCACGGGGTAGTATCGGGAAATGCACTATATAAAGGGCGTATAAACTGATATAGCAATATAAACTTACTTAGATATATAGATAGAAGTAGATAGATAGGAGTTAATAGATATATATAAGTATAATATATGTATACTAATTTATGGAAAAATTATTCTTAGACGATGTGATAGGTAGGGCCGAACTTAAGCCGGATTATCAGTATCTGCCTATCTCTCGTGTGGTATATCGTGTTTCTAAGGTTTGAGTCGGACTTTAAGTGAGCTACTAATTCTTAGGCGAAGCCTCGGGGATATATATTCACGACGGGAAAGTCCTCGAAGTTACTAAACGGCCGAATCAAAGTAGTATTCGCATGCAATCGAAATAAACTGCCACTGAGGGCACCTATCGAACGAATTCGCCGTACTTGTAACGGAACAGGACCCTGTTGCTGTGGCTACGCCAACAGGCACGAAGTGGGGCTGGAGGAACAACAAAACTCCGATTACTTGTAGTCCTTTCTTTCCTTCCTTCTTTCCTCATCTTGAAAGTAAACAGCATTGGAATAGATAGTTGGAACCCAATTACTATAAGCCGTTCACACAAACAAGGTAACGTTAGTGAAAGAAACGACCAAGTAATATACACATTATCCAGATAAACACGCACATACATCACACTCTCAGTGTGCCAACGCGGCAATTAATCGCTTCTCATCGTTTCCTACCGGCTCTCAACAGTCTCGGCAAATAGAATATCCACAAAAGAGGATGCAGGGCCTACAGATCCCTTACGCGCCGCAATGTCAATGGACAGCTGTACTTTTGAGCCCGCGTACACGTTGGGTCCGATATGGCCCATTGACTGTAGCTCGATCCCTGCTGCAGGCGATGTTTTCGAGCTGGTCGGTACGATCGTGACGGTGTCGGAGCCGTCAGATCTAGGGTCTGTCTCTCCCCTTGGATTTCCTTCCTCAACATCAACTGTGATTTCTTGAAACACCATGATGCCCCCGTACGCCGGCGTCGGCTGAGCTTTATCTTCCCGTGCTGCCGGATATGTGCCCGAACTCTCTACTGAGTCCATCGACCTTGTCCGGTTAATATTATCAGACGGCCAAAGGTTAATCGCCGAACCAGACCGTGTGGAATCGGGTGTGGAGAAGCGTCGTCCGCCCACTGCCGCCACGGTCCTACTGTTTAACTTGGTTGCCACTGAACTCTCGGTCCGTCCCAACGGCCAGAACTTGACTGATCGTCCGTGCCCGCTATCTTGACATCCCTCGCACCGGTCCCCGAGCTTGGCAATATGACCAAACTCTTGATGCACGCCTCGGGTGAACTCTTGTTGAAGCTGTGCTGACACCTGGCGCATCTTAAAGAAGCTAAGAGGCACAAACTCACAGTTTTGACTCAAGAGTACTGAGTGAATAGGAATCACCAATCGCATCGCGATCATGGAGGCCTCAGCCTGAGCTTTGTCACCTCGGCAAGGCACACGAACGATGGTGGGCGTGAGGACGGCATCTTCAAATAGGGGCTCCTGTGTCCACTCCCATAGCGCTTTGATTGTGTCCGAGAGCTGACCTGCGAACTCTATCTCTTGGGCGCTTCGTTGTAGCGAGGCCTCCTCCTTTAAATCCTGGAATACCTTGGAAGCAGAAACGTTCTTGAGCCTCCTGAGAAACTGCACGTGCCACTTATCGAGGGCCTTGGTCGGAAGAGGCACGGAAGGGAGTAGATGGTGAGCATCCTTTCGGACCAGGACCTCAAACCCGGAGCTGACACGGGCCCGGACGGCAAATAAACCCAGATGGACTCCTGGAAGCATCTGGTTCTCTTCTGTCGTATATGTCGACATGGATCGAAGTTTCGTCTCGAAGTCTGGAGTCTGGATCTGCATCCTCGACCTGATAATGTCGCTCACTTGATGAGGCTCTGCGAAACGATAGCCAGCTGACACGAAGCGCTCGACGTCTCGACCCGATTTAACGCGGCGGATGAGCAACATCAACGATCCGCGTCCAAAGTCTGATTGCCAGGTTTCGAGACCCTTTTCTGCCATGTCAAAGCCGCCCTGTTCGTTTTCATGCACGTCTCTGTTTTCTGGTATGGGAATTTCCTGAGGGCTTTTGTAAGGTTCTGTCTGTGACCGCTTGCTGTCTGCTCCCGTGGGAAGAATCTCATCCCATAAGACGCCTACCGAAGTAAGGTCCTCTCTGAGTCGGTCTGCCAACGCTGCTGCTGCGAGACAAAATAACTCCCTGAAGATGATGTCGTACTGTTCAATTATCTCGCCGTGTTCGCTAATGAGCTGAATACCACGCCGTCCATCTTTGTGGGTGCCCGAGTGCGGCAGCTGTGACACATGCCACCTCATGCCGCCGACTAGAGTTGAGATTATGCCCCAGTCTCTCGATGCTTGGAACATCCACTGAAATATTGGGTGACCGATGCCGAATCTTTCCTTGGTGTTCTTGGTGGAGTCAGTAAGGGGCTCAGGTCGTAGAAGTGTAACTGGACCAAATACTTACCTTTTCTAAGAAGGAGTCGGTAACGACGGTGCTGGGAATGAGTCCATCAGGATCGACGAGGATTCTACCGCCATTATCAAACACAGCTGCGCCTAATGTGACCTGTTGGGCTCGGAGCGCTGACTTCTTCATATTCCTTGCCCGAAGGAGGGCAGAGATGGCAATGATGAAGCAAGCACCAAGGGACTATACTAATCAGCCACTTCTTTGCTGCTATGGGGCCATATTATACTGACCAGACAGATTACAACGATGACAGTTGCGCTCCTTGAGGGCCCGTTGCCTTCAGGCTTAATACTCTTAAGCCGATATCGAGTTCCCATAGCAGCACACCAATGCATCCCTGACACAGCACCTGCAAGGAAAACGGCTGAGATAGCTCGCTTCCACCACGAATTAACCCACATAGCTCTAAAGGCGAAAAACATAGCGAGTGCAACATTGCTAGCAACGACAGCGATGAAGGCAGCTCCGACAACAAAGGCTGGTCGATATACGCAGGTATAGTTTTCGATAGAGGCGTTTCCAAGGTAGTGCATGCCGCAGACGGCCGCGCCGCAGAGGACTCCACCAATAATAACTCTCCACCAGGAAACGGCATTATTGGTGCCGATAGCGAGAAAGGCTGCCAGCAAGACGAGGATAGGGACCAAGAACGATACGGCTGTGGATCCGCTCGAGTAGGCGATTTGCATCTCGGGCTCTCCATTGCCAAGGTCGATGGCTCTATTTCCGATGAAGTGCTGATGGAGGGAAGTAGATGGTGAGCGTCTGAGGGATTATGGGATGAGATTTACCTGTAGGGAATATGATAACTTACCATGCACCAGATGGCTACTCCGCCCATGGTGACAGCAGAGCTCACGAGCAAGAGGCTGAACTTGAGTCAGCATGATTGTCCTACGAGCATGCAATGAGGGTGTATCATACTGGTTGAAGAGCCCCCGGGAAGCCGTTCTCCTGTTGAGAAGTTCGAGGGTCGAGCCAGCACCGACCAGGCTGACAACATAGCTGAGAGAGACAAAGCCGGGATTGTAACTCTGGGGCACGATGTGGCCCTGATACTCGCGAAACAAGTCGTGGGAAGACATGACGGGATTTAGAAACCCGCGGAGGAGCAACGACGAGTCGCTGGCGCTGTATGGGAGGGGAACGGGGATCCTTACTTGGCTGGGTGGAACATGATGGGCACGGGTGGTTCTTATCTGACACTATAGACTACCGAATGCGTTCGCAGTAGCTACGTGGGTAGGGAGGTAGACAGGTATGAAGCAGGGAGTCTTACCTTGATGGGAACTCGGCTGCCGTACTACAGTGTGGTGACTAGCAAAGTGTGGCTTCGGGGACTGCTTTGATGGAGCCAAAGACAACGGAATGATGGCGCTAAATCAAGCCACGAATTCGTCCAACGGGCGCAGGATGCGACAACTGGCATCGGAAAAGGAGCTGTCAAACATGGCTCATCACCACATCAAAGTCCGACTCCGACAAGCCCAGTAAGGCCTCATCGGAAAGCGGGAAGGAAAAAAAAAAAAAAAAAAACCACTAATGATTGGCCTTTTGGAGGCGTGTTGCCAAGTGATATTGACTTCTGATGACGATACTCTTTTCCTTGACTGTGTGCGCGTATTTGCGATGAAAGGATGGCCACCAACGAAGGTTTGGTGTAAGAACTAACGTGAGGAATAATTTGCAACACCTAGTCTTGGATGTGATATGGAGCACAGAGGGTTGGATCAGGACTCAAGAATGAGAGTGAGAGTTGGGATCTCGACCGGAACTTTTTTTTTAACCGCTTTTCCTTGCTTTTTGGGTCTCCTAAGAGAGCAAGCTGTGAGATGAGAGTGGGGGTCGAAAACGGCCTGGAGCGAGAGGTAGAAGAGACGAGGGAAGAATGCTTTCCCCCCGTCTCGACTTTGGAACGCGCGGTTTGGTAATTAAAACCCTTGTTAATTTACTGGAGGCCAGAGGCCGGCAATGGAAGCCGTAGCTTCGGAGGATTGCACCCAAATGAAGCTGGAAGGAGAAGAGTTCTGAGATGTGTGTGACTTGGGTGTGCTTGTGCATGTGCATGTTTCTTGTGAGCGTCCTTGTATGAGTCATGGGTGTGCTCTGACCTCCCAAATCTCCCCGAACAAGCATCCCTGCTCCCTGTCCAGGCATCATCTGCACGGGACACCCGATCCAGGCCCACGGAGATGACTTGGCGCCTTGACAGGCTGGTGGACCTTGCGCCTCGCTGGGGCCTGGCAGAACGAGTAATGCCAGTGGCTGGCTGAGCTGAGCTGGGAGGGGAATGACGTGCAAGGATTAAGGCCAGGGTTGTTGGTGATCAAAAGTGAATATGTAATTGAGGCCTGTCTGTTTAAGATTGTTCTTGGATGACTTAATCATAATATGAGATCATCGACCATTGCTTTTCCTGGCAGGTCGATGAAGAATTGTCGAGATATATAAGTCACTCTGCTAGCGAGGCAAGGACAGAGCGTTCTCTTTTGCCCACTGGTTTGGTTTGACAGTAATCAGCCTGAGACGTCGAGACCTGTAACTTCCACTGCATTCGGAAGTCTCCCCTGCACACATGAAACTTAAGCTTGGACCACCAAAAATGGAAGACTTCGTATCAAGCAAAAGGTTTGTCAGCGCCTCCCACAGGGGCACTAGTTCCATTGCGTACCATCATAAATGGACCTAGACCCGCCACCCGGCGCCCGGAGGGCCAACCAGAGAAGGGCGACCGAGAAGAATGAATGAAAGTTTATTATCCTGCTCGCGTCTCCTGGCAGCCCCACATTCTTCCTTATCCGCTGGTTGGTCTCGCCTCGCTTGCTATGATAGGCCTGCTTAAAGGCCAATTCCTCCAAGTGTTTAGCATCTTATCTTTAGCAGCTAAAGCATAGTCTTCTAGCTTAAGGCTATTTAGTATTAATATCGCTAAGTTTAGCTGCTAAATGCTATTAGTTAGTATATTATCTAGTCTAGTTTATATTAAGCCTCTTTATATCTATAGCGAACCTAATTACTACCTGCACCGCCTATAAGTTAGGTGCCTATTTTAGGCTATCTTATATTGCCTTTTTTCTTAAAAAAAAAAATAAGAGGTTTCTTATTATTATTTATCTAACTCATTATATACCTTCTCACTATATGTCTTATTTTATATATTAAAATAGAAAATATTTTATTATTTTTACTATTTATCGATAGTTATATATGTCTAATTCCGCTACTTTAATCTTATATAAGTAGCTATTAATCCTTATTATTCCTCTTCTACACCCCGTGATGTGCCTTGTGTGCAAAGGCATCGGGTCAGTCGAAATTGTCCTTTTGAGTTTCGCGGTCAATACGCTAGCCTATTTTAGACCTAGTGCCTAAAACCTCTAGCCAACCAGAATTTAGCGGTCACACACTAACTGCATTTGATATTCGCGGTCACGCACTAGCCTAATCAGGATTTCGCGGTCAACCTCGGGGGCAAGCTCATCTCATCAAGCTGTAGGAACTTCAAGACAGTCCAAGTCAATCATTGTAACATTGCATCTCGATCACTATGCCCGAAGCACCCAAGAAGCGTGGGCGACCTCGAAAATACGGTACACCAGAGGAGAAAGCAAGGCAAGTTGTCATTGCTAAATGCGCTCGACGACGGCTTCGGAGCTCCTCGGTGCATGGAGATATCCGATTTCAAGTCTATGTCCCCCAACCGATAGAAGCTTTGCAGCCTCCATCCTCGCTGCAACGTCACACAGAGTCGACAAGCTGCCTCGATATCCTCGCAAACGCCGCTGGCCGGTCAGATCGAGCTGAGACGCCACCGCCACCAGCTTTGAACCATATTCCAAGCAATACCATTGTGGCCGGAAATGGATTGCGTCCACAGCCAACGGAAGAGTCTGTGTCGGTACAGTCGTGTCTGCAGAATCTACGCAATGCGCCAGAGCCACGCAGAACAATTGAGACGGGCTCAAATTCGCCTAGCCCGTTAGGAAATGCGAGGCTGAGATCGTGCGCGATGGGACCATGTGGTGACCAGCATCACTCTACCGGGGATGATGACAGCTGCGAAACTTCGGATTTACGGTTGCACAATGCTACTATATCGGGTTCCCCAGAGAGAGAAAGCACATCGAGCTTCTTGCCTGAGAGAACTAGTGTCCCTCCCAACCCTGATGCGCACGAAGCAGTTGAAAACGAGGCGGGTAGAATACGGGAAGACGAGAACGCAACCTACCAAGAAGAAGGTATTGGCGATGAACTGTTGTCCGACGTCGAGTCTCAGTCAGAAGACGCTTTTGAGGCGGACTCCAGCTCTGAATCGGATGTCTCAGATGCCGAAAGTGAGATAGATATCGACGACACCAGTGTTCCTTCTGAGTCGGATCTCTACTTGGCAAAAGGCTTCTTAGAAAGGAACTGGGGGCATTTATGCAATTGCCAAGAAGAAGAAGAAGAAGAAAATGCCAGCGGGGGTGCGTGGCCTGGGCTCGGTCTAAAGGATATGGCTGACTACTGGCGGAACCTTGCGGTACCAGATGCAATTGGTACTGTGTCACCTCAGGCTGGGACAGACAAAAACGAACAGGTCCGGCCGGATTGGTCCTCGATACTAAGTGGTGGGGACAGTCGCCCAAACTTGAACATCCAGAGGTCTCAAAACATCGCCCCCAGTATTCAACGTACTTGGGATGTGGATGTATCAGATGAGGTGCCTACTCATCTGCGCAGCAAGCATAAAGACATGGCACCAGCTACGCGACGCCAAGTGGCAGAGATCGTCAATGAAATCCCTGGAATCATTAAGAACCAAGTACAATTAGCTACCGAGTTCCGGTTTCCACCTCCTACTACACCCCCAATTCCGGAACTTGCCCCGCCGCAGCCAGATGGGCGAGGGTGTCGAAAATGTCCTTTTGTGATCCGACAGGACCAGAGAATACAGGAGCACTGCGGCAGTTGCCAAAGCTGGATCAATCCTCAAGGTCGTGGAAGACCGAAATCGGAAGACACTAGGCCGCAGCTTCAGAAGCCATGGAGAGAGGGCGTTCTATGCCAGCGATTCTTCCCGTCTAGGGCGGCCAGTGGCTGGTTTGAGGTTGGCCGGAAGCCGGGAGGACATGGATCTACACGACAGTCGGACGAATCGACAGTCACCAACGCGTCACTACGTCAGCTGTAGGTGGTTAGTAGTGCCGGGCACAGTCCATGGGTATGACAGCTTAGAGAAGGAAATCAATGATGCGGAGATGAACAAGGACGCAAAAGAGAAGGCTGATAAGGTTATTGGCATGGCCGGGGAATGGCTCCTGGCAGGGCCGTTAAGTGGTGCGCCAGTATCATGAGTGGCTGGTGGCGGCCCCATCACTATATAGCAATGCAGGCCACCGCGGAGAGCATCTAGGAGAGTGAAAAGCTCAATGTAAGATTCAAATAGCGACTGAACAAAGGGGAAGAGGATACAGAGTGCCTGAAACAGTTTCGCCCAGTCTATCATTTAGTAATACATTCAGCTCGAACTATTTTCTGCACCACCCTCTCGCCTTACCTTGGCATGAACTTCTCTAATCTCGATCAATCTCTCCCCCTCTGCAATGCCTTTATATCACTCTGGTTTCATACTCTATCTGATTTCAGAATCTATATGCTCCCTTTTCTTTTTCAGCTCTAATCATGACGAAAACGGCGATGTCGCAGTTTCAGCGATAACCGTTCTTGGAGGTGAGACGCTCATGGTGGTAGCCATTGTGTAGGAGTCATCAGACTTTCTCCCACAGCCTACCTTTGGTCAGGTACAGCCTGGCAGCGAGATAGAACGCAGTTCCAGCACCAAGCATGCAGCCAGTGAAAACTTGGAGCTTCCAATAGCTCCCGTCTGCTCCCGAGATTAAGGCACCGCCGATTGGGCTGCCAGTGAGGGCAGCCACAGACATGAACGCGTACATGGTTCCGGAACGGGTGCCTATCTCCTTGAGGTCTGAAATGTTCGCTACCAAAGCCGGGCTGATGGCTGTATAAGTGCCGGAACTGAATCCAAACAAGGCGGCAAAAGCGATGGCTGACCCATGACTATGCCCTGGCAGCCACAATGCCAGCACAAAGATGGTCGAAAGAGTCGCGGCTGCCATTGACACGTTGAAGCTGCCAACTTTGTCTGCTATGTATCCCGGTAGAATACGCCCAATTCCACTGTTGCAGTCAATATCATGTCGCTAGGCATGGGAAAGAGTAAATCGACGCCTTCTGTGTAGGTAGATATGGGGATGCCCGGATTTTACTCACCTCGCCGCATTGAAGATTGAGACCAGGTACCCAGCCATATCATCTGACAGGCCGACATATTCACCGTAAGTTACCATGAATGTAATGGGGATGAACATTCCCATGGAGTAGAAGAAGCCCGCCAAGGAGGTTAGCACAAAGGAGAGCGACGTAAAGGGGCGGAGATAGGCCATGATGCCGGTCTCCTTTGGTTGAGGTGGGACTCGTGATCGAACGGTTAGATTTGTCAAGAGAAGCAGGCCGAATAAGAGGAAAGCGCAGACACGCATCGTCCACCCAAACCCAATACGTGGTATCAAGCGATTGACCAAAATAGGCAAGATAGTGCCGCCGAGACTCGAGCCGCTAGCTGTGATTCCCAGGGCCAGAGCACGCTTTTGTCGGAACCAGGTGGCGACGCAGCTGAAGGACGGATACAGAACCATGCTTGCACCCAGGGGGCTGCAAATCGCCTGGGACAAGATGAACTGGTAGTACTGAGACGATATCGAGGCCATCATCAAGCCAAAAACGTGTAGCAGTGTCCCCACAAGGAGAAGGTAGCGCGGGCCGAAATTGTCAAACGCTCGCCCCACGAAAGGTCCCTGAGTCATAGCTTGAGCACACGTAACACAAAAGACTTGAAATCAAGACCTACAGCAATAAACATCATAAACATTGATAAGGCCGGAATCCATGAAACAGTGCTGGGTGACAGGTCCCGCAACTGGTTTGCCTCGTAGTATGCTTGAAAAACGCCGACGCCTGCCTTATATGTTAGCGATTCGGAGTCTTGTATTCTAGATAGCAACATGGGGGAAATTTTCGCACAGTTGGTCCAGCCAAAGCTGACAAAAAGTCCAAAAAAGGCCCCCAAGACAACCAACCAAGCCTTCAACCCCCCATCTGGGAATTCGGTATTAGGCTTGGATGACTCCGGTTTCGGTTCCTCGACCCTTGGCTCTTCAGTGTCTGGGTCCATGGCAGTTCTGTCAAGCGTGTGTGGAAGTTACTTTGATCGAAGAAAAGTATGACAAAGAAATGGACGCAAATTATACCAGCCAAGAGACTCGAAGAGTATATTGAGAACGTATTGCGTGAGTCGCTGCAAAACTTCCAGGGACAATATGCCGATATAAATGGCTGATGCTGGATATTTTCTATTACGTGATGGCAAGCCACTGTCTTTGCGGCCCTGGTGAAATTACCTCGCCAGTAATGCATTTAAGTCGTCAGCTAGAGGGCGCGAAGTGGAGGCTCCGCGGAGGTCCGAGTCGGCCAATGGCAGCGGATCTTGGGGCTCAACTAAGCCAGTGCCTCTTTAGCAAGCCGCTCGGGGGTCCGAATGAGTTTAATGTTTTCCCGAATGTTACTCTCCCCATCCTCATGCCACTTCGGCGAGTCGACGCAGTACCTTACCTTGCTGCCCAAGTTTCAGCCCACTCAAAGACCAGATGAAGCGCTCGCTATCAGAAAGCAGACGTAGCGCCTGGCAACAGCCGGCTTCTTGCGAGTTCTGCCGCTCCAAAAAGATTCGCTGTGACAAGGAACGGCCTTGTTCGAACTGTACGACTAGACAGCTAGAGTGCCGGTATGTTTCTGGTATGTTCAGAGCGAAGAAAAGCTCGTTATCGTGACGGGGTGTGAATTCTGGTCGATGCTAAAAACCACACAGAAGATGCAAACCCGATCACTGAATCGGAGAGGGAGGATTATGGTGCCGGATACTTGTCATTGAGACGGTAGGCTTACGGAGAAGAGAATATCACAGGTATGACATATTTCGCTAATGTTCAAAAGGCACGTCCAGGAATTACAGAGTCGAGTCCAAAAACTGGAGAGCTTGGCTTCTTGCCAGCCTGGATCCGCCCTGAACATAGCGCAACATCGCCCTGAGAAACGAATCCCCACGGTCGGCCGGCAAGAAGACATATCACATACTTGGAAAAATTTGGAAGAATTCGCAGCAACCACCCAAGCCGAACCTGCAGCGAAGCCATTGATCTCGCTCGCGCCAAATTGCGCTGGGCCAACCGTCGCGAATTCTACGGGAGCCAGCAGCTTGATCGCCGCTCAGCTCCCCCATGTACGGCTTGCTCGACTATTGTTCAAACATTATGTGCAGACAGCCGACAGCTTGCATAGGGAGATACACATTCCTTCCACCGAAGCACTCTTAGATACTACGTATGCCCAGCTGTCAGCTTCATTGCCTGTACCCACTGAGACCTTGGTCTTATTCTGCAGCATCTTCGCCTCCAGCTCTTTCTATGTGTGCCATAAGCACTCACATCAAGTGCATCGCGAGCTCAAGGATGCTCATGAGTTGCATCCTGTATGGAAGAGGATAGCACTGGAGTCGGTCATGAGTCACGATGCGGCTGCCTCCTTGACTCTGACATCGTTGCAGTCTATATCCATCATGATGTATTTGACGTGGGATTCCGAAGGCCAGTCAACGACATTCCATACTCTACGGAGCCTGGCACATACGAAAGCTATCCAGATGAAGCTTCACCGATTGGATGCAGATACGTCAACGGACGTTGTCCAAGCTGAGTTGAAGCGACGACTGTGGTGGCATCTTGCAGCAACAGATTGGTGTGTAAACTCGGTTTCGTCTGCACTTGTCAGCCAATGCTAACTCTTAAATAGGTTAATTGCCAGCGTGCCCGGTCCGCAGGAAGGCATCTATAGCTTCCATACCAAACACATGTGTGTTCGGTATCCTGCCAACCTTGACGACGAAGACATCCGGCCGGATGGGCTTTATACAGAAGGCCTCCCAGCTGATCAGCTGACGCAAATGTCATATTTTCTTCAGCGGTTGAAGTTTGCAGAACTCTGCCGCGACATTATGGACAGCCTCCCAAGCGGTGAGGCGAGCCTACCCTACGATCAGGTCTTGAGGATGAGCAGCCGCTACACAGACTTCATGGACCGTCTTCCCTGGTTCTTTTGCGCCGATGAGAAAAGTACAGCCCAGGCCGCAGTTCTGGCAAGCCGACGCCCCTATCTTCTCCGCCAGAAATCCGTGCTGCTGTACGGCATATATTCACGTATCGGTCGTCTACACCGACCGTTTCTGCTGCGAGGCACCGACGAGAAAGAATTCTTTTCTGTTTCTCATTCCTTGGCCATCCAGTGCGCTGAGAGAATGATCGAGATCCGACGCATGGTCGAGCCTGGTGACCTCTGCCTGCACGTCCATTCTCACAGCATGGACCAGCACTCGTTCAGTGCGCTGCTGCTGTTGTCCATGGGCATATTGGGGGAAAAGGACACAGAACTCGCGCAGAAGCGCAAGGCGAACCTGCTCCCCATCTGCAGCATGCTAAAGAAGAAACAAGGATCGCTAAGCCGAGCCGGTCATGGCATTTCTGCTGCCATTGACCGCTTGGTGGAGATCTTGGAGAGGCCGAATCCAGCGCATGATTGGCCGGGGGCTCGCCTAGACGGACCATCGAACCAGGATGTAGCCACACTCTGGGAGGAACTAATCAAAGAACTGCCCAGTCCGTCAGACATTCCATGGGACGACTTTCTCGACTGGCAGGGTCCTTAGGCTCACATTCCCCTATGGAATGGATGTATTACGCCCGTTAGAGTCATGGGCAACTACCGCTTAAATGCATGCTCCTTTCCGTCGCGTATCTTTCGCTACTCGTGTTGGAAGAACTGAGAGTTCCCCCTTAACTTCGGGATCAAGATTAAAGTTTGAAGTCCTACGATTGAGGTTCAAAGTCCTCGATGGGATCATTCAAAGATATAAGGCCCCAAAGGGGCTCTTATTGAGATTAGGAAAAACTTAACTAAGAATAATTGCAATCTCGATAACAAGAGCTACCTGTTATCAAGCTCACTCAGAATCCCTGCGTGACACAACAACAGGCACAGAGGTGGCTGCAGACCATCAGTCTCGTCATGTTCAGCTTGAAGAAAGTAAACATGAAATAAGGGGTTAGATGAGTTATTAATACAGAGAAGTAGTCAGGGTAAGTTGGGTAAGGAATTTTTATCTTTGGTTCTCCAAAGCTATAATTACCTCGCACTAAGCGGCCCTAGCATTTAAGGGACACTGGGCTGTCCGCTTGGCCTTACTGAAGAGGCTTGTGGCGCTGCAATCTGCTGCTGTCTTGCAGCTCGAAGTAGACTGATTCATGGTGACGCAATCATTCGGGGCTGACGTGGACGTGTCCGGATCCCGTTGAGGTGTCGTGGCTTGGGATCTAGAACGTCGGTCCCTATTTTTGGAGTTTTCAATTCCCAGCCACATCGATGCTGCAACCTCATCAAGAATTCAGAGGGGTGCGTATATTTAATCAGAGACAACAAATCAGGCTTGTGCACGCAGTGACGTCCTGCCCAGCGGGGGAGGCGTTACCATTTGTTGGACCTTGAGCGTATTCTACTGGGCAGAAGCATGCTGTAGATTTACTATAGATTCTGTCGTTAACTTATTAAGATATTAAATCCTGTACAAAAAATTTGGTTTTGGCTGCGTATCCGTTGGCTAATGGTCTTTTTCCTACTCAGCAATCCTCCCATGTTGAGGAAGAAAGTAGCTAGGTTGGGATGTAACAACCTCTTAGAAGGCCCTCATGCCGTCTCTCATAATATTTTTCTCTTTTCCAATAATTTTGACATGCTGCTCAAAATACTGAAGCATAGTATGGTTGTTGGTTTACTGAGTTCCTTTAGGCTTGCGTTGAGGCCGGTGTTGCAAGTGTAAGAGTCTGTAAGATGAAAAAATCGAGGGGCAGGGAGGCGGTACTTCCCCCCACCCCCCGCTAGTTTTACTTTTCCCCCCCTTTTTTTTCAGCTCTCGACCCCCTACGGAGTACATCACCACAAAAAATTGCAACCTTTATCACACATAAAGTGTAGGAGGCCTGGATAAGTCAACCGTCACCAGCCTATCCACCCAACCCTACTAGCTAAACTCCTACCTCAATCGTTGTCTATCCCAAAATGGATTCTCCTACCCTCTGTACCATCTGCGGTTCCCCCACTGCTCGTTACTGCGCCGGTTGCCGTTCAGCCGCCTACTGCTCTCTAGAGTGTCAGCAAACCGACTGGCGAACCCATCGACTTCTTTGCCGCAAGTTCCCGGCATATGCTCAAGACAACTTTGCCAGCCAGCCTTCTCCCAATCACTACCTCGCCATTTTCTTTCCCATGACCGAAAAACGGCCCTCCCTTGTATGGGTGGATTCCAAGAAGGACGAGTACGAGGCCAGGGACTACTTCCACCCAGTTCTCGACAGCCTCTTGCATATCCCCGGCAACACTGGATACATCGGCCGCGGTCTACGCCAAGTAAGGGGCAACGTCCTTCGCGGAAGGAATACCAACCAGGATACTCTGCACATATGGTTCCTGGATCCAGATGTCGCGCCCCATAACTTCGGCACCAACCAAGCCATCCATGGTACCATCCCAACCTTGATTGGAGATACCTGGGGCGAGTTCATCTGGAAGGGCCCAGTGGTTGCAGTCATGAGGGCTGGATCCAACTTTGAACCTCGCCGTTCCACCCACATCACACTAAATGCCTACCGTGATGCCATCGACTACCTTGGTTACTACGTTGATACGGTCGGGAGCATGATCGACGAACCTGGTCGGCACTACCATCTCTCCAAGCGCGTGCTAGCCGACAGGACTTCCAAGGCTATTGGCGTCCGAATCAACTGCCGCCGTGACCAGGCCAATCGACGTGAGCCACAGATGGTTGAGGTGGCCGTACCCAAGACACATCCTCTGTTTAACCTTGAGGGCGACGACCCATGTGACATCCCTTTACTTTTTGGCCTGGAATTGGTTGCAAAGGCATACAGTGGCAACCCTCGCAACGATGATAACGGCCCACCGCCTGATGACCTGGAGAATCCTCTAGCCCAGCTCCTCCTGACGGCGACCTCTGTTAAGAACGGAGAATGGGTTCGTTTGCCAAGTTACCGGCGTCATCTGCGTCTTGGTACCATCCTTTTCGTCAGCAAGTCTAAGCAAGATCTGAAGATTAAGGACATTGACGCGCTCTGCAACCTGATCGAAGAGTTTGCGGTGCCATTCATGTTGAAGGAGGATGCATCCGATCCTACGGCAAGGACAAGATTGCTAGACAAACTCGAGCAGGAAGGTTCCAAACGCGGCATTAGCTATTAGGCTTTACTGTAGAGTATATCCACACCACCACCTAGGACGTCCCTATCTACACGAATATATAATGATTGCTGTAACGTACATGATAAGCTTGCGTGACAAACAAGCATGCGTGACAAAATCTCAACCTTTAAGATTAAAATTGCTACAAAACCACAACAAACCATCCGATCCATTGAAACTACTCACTATACTCTTCCCCAGACATCGCAACAACTATCTGACATGCTATTGCGTTATGCCCGGTCTTGCCGCATACTCCACACTGCCTTTCCTTCGCTTGCGCTGACCTTCGTTGACCACTACTTCTCGACGATTCGCCCTCTACCTGCCCATCACCATTCATCTGATCAATTACCTGCCTTCCTTCCTCTACTGTCATTACTCCTCCCTTTTGTAGTCGGGTTCTTTTTGCCCTCCGCCGCCGGCTTAGTATCTCATTTGCCTGTCGAAGGTTTTGGTTTTCAGCCCTTAGTAAAGCATTCTCATGCATTATTGCCTTTGTTCCCTTAGCAAGAGACTTAAGAGCTCCTAGAATAGACTCTGGGGAGCTACTTTGATGCCTCCAGATTCGCCTATCGAAGTATTCAGACTGAGATTGGGCCTCAAGCACCGTCTTTGGCGTCTTTGAGACCCAAGGTGTAGGGTGACTAGCCTCCTCCTCAACCGGTGTTGGAGTCCGTAGCTGTACATCAAGCTTCGAGACCACACTTTCCGGGTCAAAAGGTATAAGTCCCACTCCTCTAAAAGCCGCCTTGATATTTCTTTTTGTAGTAGTGGCCTGAAACGCGGCGTGAAAAGCCGGAAAGAACTCGTTCTTGGAAACGTGGGTTATAGAGCATCGGATCAGATGCTCGATTTCTCGACCATAAGCCTTCTTGAGCAGGCTAAAATACCCGACGTCAAGAGGCTGAAGCAGATGAGACGAATGAGGCGGCATGTAGAGTGTGATGATCTCCTTTTCTTTGCAATATCTCTCGAAATCGACAGAGTGGTGACTTTCGCGGCCATCGAGGATCAGAAGACGATAAGGACCAGTTGATCGGTTGGCTGTACACCGGTCAAAGTGCTTTAGCCACTCGAGTCCTATCTTGTTATCGGTCCAACCATTTTGGCTCGTTGCAACAACCCACTCGCCCGGCAGGTTGCTTTCTCGGTACCAGTTGGCGAGGTGATATTGGCCCGCACCTATAATGAACGGCAGGATCGCCCAGCCTTCGGCATTGATCGCTTGAATGACGGTAATCCATTCCCGGTTTCCAGGCTGGACTGATTTCGGTCTTCCGCGTCTTTCTGTGCCTGTGACGACCATTCCGCTTGCAATGACGCCCATGATAAAGCCAGTCTCGTCAAAGTTGTAGATATCGGCAAGGTCGATACCATATTTCGCGATTGTATTCTCCACAAGCCTAAACCAGTTGCGAATAACGGTCGGATCTTCACATTTGGCTCTCTGATGGTCGTATCTACGAAAAAAACGCGTATTGAGCTCTTTGTGCCGCTTGACAAAGTTGGAAGCCCAGCCCTTGCCGACGGGTGACTCGTCGCGGTCGGCGAGCAAACGGTTGGCCATTTCTTCCACACCACGCAGGCGGAAATCCTCGCGAATCTAGGTCGAGAATGAACTGAACTATTATTTGTTCCTCTAGATCAGAGAGTCGGCGTGACTTTGGAATCCAATCGCGTCGAGACTGAATGCCATTCTGCCGGCGACGTAGCCTATGCTCAGAGATCTTATAGAGCTTTGCAGCACGTCGGATGCTTAGCTTCGAATTATCTTGAAGAGCCTGAAGGGCAAGAAGAGTTCTAGCCTCAGTACTTGGGTCCGACATCTTTCGTAATTGAAGAATCAATTGGTCAAACGAAAAGTTAGGTGTAAGAGGGAAAAGTGCGACGCATGCTTATCATGTACGTTATCATGATTCTCGGTCAGGAATATGAGCTCAGTTCAGTGAGATGTCCTCAAGAATATCTTCATCAATATAGTTGCGGTTGCCAGACTGTCCCAATCGTTGAGTAGTCAATCTGACTCACTTCTTTGACCAGGTCGTAACTTTGACTAGCAGTCCTGATCCAGATCTGGGGATCCTTCCTGACGGGTCGCAATTGTAGTCGCACCGCTCTCATTGCGCCTTTCTCATTTGGCTCCCAGCAGTTGAGCGTGTATTTTAGAGTCGTTCTTTGTCTGATAGCAAGCCATATCTGGAAAGGAATCGCTCCGACGACAGTTAATCCGGTGAGTACTGCAGTGACATAATGATTCCGCTTGGAGATTGGACCGCTGATACCCTGCGGTGTTCTAGTGAAACCACCCCGATGCCTCATGACTATCTTCTTAGACTGGGTCGTCATCATTCTACAGTGCTCATACCATTTCGGCGAAGGAGCTAGAAGGCCCCATTCATCTGGACCTAGATCTACCGCACTGTCTGGTATGATCTGGTATGCAGGACCTGGGCCTTCGGGTGGCATCTTCCAGGCGAAGAGAGACTCGTCGTTCTTGCTGATCAGGGCGTCTTGAAGTCTTAAGAACGCCCCCTTTCCCTCCCCATACTGAACTGGCAAGTGGAGATTGAAGATGCCAAACATGCAGTACGCCACATCCTCCTCTCGAGTCGTTTCGCGATGTGCTGACCAGCTCAGCTTGGCGGCAATGCAGGCGCTCCGGAAATCCTTCTCGCCAGTAAGATAGTGTGCTGCAATGCCCGTGATGTGCCCAATGGATTCCGCTAGTTCCAGTTTGGAGCCGAGACAGTTCCAGTCCGTGTCGTAGAATAACAAGTTGTTGGGTGCAAGGAGCTCCTGCAATGTCCATCCACGTGCAAACCACTTGGACATCTCACCCGTCTCCAAACTTTGGAAGGTTTGTGAGGTGCTGACGCCCTGGCGCACATCGGCGAGATAGGTGAGACATACCACGGCTTCACTATACCACTTGAACATGGAGTTAATGGATTCGGACAGCTCGCTAGTGTCCGACTTGTTGATGCAGCAGTTGTCAATCCAAATCCACTCGAGACCCCGTTTCCGAGCGGTGATGCAGGCACCCAGGATTTTATCCAGCTGTGGCAGAACATGACGACCTTTGGTGTTCTTCAGATCCCGAGTGAACTGCCCAAACTGAGCGAAGAGAATCTCGTCTGATCCCCATCGGTGAGACAGGATGGCGTAGCCCCGTTCTCGAAAGTCAGGCTGCGTGCTGGCGTGGAGCTCGAATGTAGTAGTGTTTATACAACGCATTAAAGCCATTTCAGTAGGTAGTCCCGGTTGGGCAGTAGCGAATAAGGTCTGAAGGCGCTTCAACAAAGTATGTGCAATATGATCACGAAAAAGTCGAGGGTGCAAAATTGATTGTAATGGCCCTCGTATCTCACCACTCACTGGCGGGAACAATTTGCAACCATATCCGTCGGACACGGATCTGCTGTGTCCGATGGGGCTTAGCCAGGGCCCCTGTTGGCTGGACCCGAGTCCGTAATTTCCGAACTCCGTGTCCGTAGGCTTTGGACTCCGTATGAAGAAGTGGGTCAGAAAGCTGTGGCTGAAAGCTTCTGTTTTTAAAGGTGTTTGCCCTACGGCCAAATTACCAAGTACCCCGTTTTGACTAACGAGCACCATTTTTGTGGCGCAACTATGCCAAAGATCTCCCAAAAACGCGATTTTTATTCTCAAAAAAAAAAACTGGTCAGGAGTAGGGGTTTGGGTTAGTTATGGTCGGGGTTAATTAGGATTACATGGGTTCGGAAGGGTTCGAGTTATGGCTAGAGGATAGGGTCAGAGTTAGGAGGAATGGGATTTTCGTCACAAAGGGTGCTCGTTAGTCAAAACGGGGTGCTTGATAATTCGGCCGTTGCTCTACTGGAGAGGTAATTGCT